>CM059782.1:1395171-1572671 GCA_030435695.1 Brachymystax lenok tsinlingensis
TAGATGGACTAGAGGACTCAGAGACACTAGAGGGACTAGATGGAACTAGATAAAACCATAGAGACCAGAGGGACTAGATGGACCAGGATGACCAGAATGGGACTAGACTAAGAGGGACTGAAGAAGGGACTAGAGGGACCTAGATGGTGGACTAGGGATGGACAAGGGAATTAGATGAGACTGGAGAGGACTCTCGATAGACTAGATGGACTAGAGGGACTGAGGAGGGACTAAGATAAACCTAGAGGACTAGATGGGACCAGATGGACTAGAGGGACTAGAGGGACTCAGAGGGAGACTAGGATAAGACTAGGAGGGAGCTAGATGAGACTAGATTGACTAGGACTAGACTGGACTAGAGGAGACTAGATGACTAGAGGACTAGAGGGACTAGAGGGACTAGATGGAACTAGAGGAAGCATTAAGAGGGACTAGGATGGGACTAGAGGAATCAGAGGGCTCAGCTAGAAAGGGACTAGACAAACCAGAGGGACTAGAGGGACAAGAGTGACCAGGATGGACTAGGAGGGACTAGATGGACTCCAGAGCCAGACTAGAGGAGACTAGGATGGAGACTAGATAAACCAGGGACTGGGATGGAATGAGCAGGACTAGAAGTGACTCAGAGGGGACTAGAGGGACTAGATAAACTAGAGGGACTAGAGGGACTCAGAGAGGGACTAGATGGACTAGATGGACTAGATAGCACTCCAAGAAGGAGACTAGATGGACTAAGAGTGGACTGAAAGAGGGACTAGAGGGACTAGAGATGGACTAGAGGGACTAGATGGACTAGATGGACTAGGAGGACTAGAGGACTTTACTTGAGGGACAAGACTGGACTAGAGGACTCAGAGGTACCTGGATGGACTAGAGGACTAGAGGGACTTAGATAAACTTAGGGACTAGATAGACTAGAGGACTGAGATGGACTAGGATAGGACTGAAATGGACTAGGGACTAGATGGACTAGAATGACTAGGAGGGACTAGACAAACCAGAGACCAGGTTTACCCAGACATCACAGATAGACCAGAGGACTTAGACAAACCAGAGGGACTAGAGGGAGCTAGGAGGGACTAGAATAAACTAGAGAGGAACTAGAGGGACTAGATGGACTAGATGAAGGACTAGATAAGAGGACTAGGATGAAGACTAGATAAACTATGAGGACTAGATGATCTGAGGACTAGAGGGACTAGATGGAGCTAGAGGACCAGAGGGACAAGAGGAGGTCTTGGAAGGACTAGAGGGACTAGAGACTGAAGGACTAGATAAAACTAGAGGGACTGGGGAATAGAAAGAGGGGACTAGAGGAAACTCAGTAATGTACTGAGGGACTTAGATGGACTAGATGGACTAGGAGTGGACTAGGGAGAGGAGACTAGAGGGACTCAGAGGACCAGAGAGGACTCTAGAGAGACTATAGGGATCAGAGGGACTAATAGCATGACCAGGAGGACTAGATGGGACTAGAGGACCCGATGCCAGTCTAGGAGGGACTAGATGGACTCCCAGATGGACTAGAAAGGGACTAGATGGACTAGAGGGACTAGATAAAGCTAGGAGGGACTAGAGGAGACTAGATAAACTAGAGGGACTAGAAGGACTAGAGGGACTAGATGGACTAGAGGGACTAGAAGGACCAGATGGACTAGATAAACCTAGAGGGACTAGGAGGAGACTAGATAAACTATAGGGACTACCCAGATGGACTCAAGATGGAACCTAGGATGGACTGAGAGGGACTAGAGATAAACTAGAAGGACTAGAGGGACTAGAGAAACTAGGGGACTAGAGGACCAGGATAAACTAGAGGGACTAGATGGACTAGAGGGACTAAGATGGACTAGAGGGACTAGAGGGACTAAATAAACTAGAAAGGGACCTAAGAGGGACTAGATAAACTAGAAAGGGAGCAAGATGGACTAGAGGGACTAGATGACCTGAAGGACTGTAGGACTAGAAGGAGACTAGAGGGACCAGAGGGACTAGATGGACTAGGGAGGGACTTCAGTGGGACTGTAGGGACTAGATAAAACTACAGAGACTGGACGATAAGATAAAACTAGAGGGACTAGAGGGACTAGGAGGGGGACCCAGATAAACTAGGAGTGGACTAGATGGATCCAGATGGACCAGATAAACCAGAGGAGACTAGGACTAGGACTAGGATGGACCAGAGGGTCTAAGATGGGACTAGATGGACTAGAGGGACAAGAGTGGGACTAGAATAAACTAAGAAGGACTAGAGGGACTCAGAGGGACTAGAGCTAAACTAGGGAGGAGACTAGAGGGACTAGATGGACTAGAGGGACCAGAGGGACTAGATAAACTAGTGGACTAGAGGGACTACTAGATAAACTAGAGGGACTAAGGATGGACTAGAGATGGACTAGGAGGGACTAGAGGACTAGAGGGACTAGAGGGACTAGAGACTAGATGGACTAGATAAACTAGAGGGACTAGAGGACTAGATGGACCAGATGGACTAGAGGGACTAGATGGACTAGAAGGACTAGAGGGACCAGAGGGACTAGATAAACTAGAGGGACTAGATTGACTAGAGGGACTAGAGGGACTAGATGGACTAGAGGGAATAGAGGGACTAGATGGACTAGAGGGACTAGAGGGACTCGATGGACTAGAGGGACAAGAGGACTAGAGGGACTAGATGGACTAGATGGACTAGAGGCACTAAAAGGGACTAGAGGGACTAGATGGACCAGAGGGACTAGATGGACTAGAGGGACTAGAGGGACTAGATGGACTAGATGGACTAGAGGGACTAGAGGGACTAGATGGACTAGATGGACTAGTGGGACTAGAGGGACTAGAGGGACTAGATGGACTAGAGGGACTAGATGGACTAGATGGTCTAGAGGGACTAGATGGACCAGAGGGACTAGAGGGACTAGATGGACTAGATGGACTAGATAAACTAGAGGGACTAGAGGGACTAGATAAACTAGAGGGACTAGATGGACTAGATGGACTAGATGGACTAGAGGGACTAGAGGGACTAGATAAACTAGAAGGACTAGAGGGACTAGAGGGACTAGATAAACTATAGGGACTAGATGGACTAGAGGGACTAGATGGACTAGAGGGACTAGAGGACTAGATAAACTAGAGGGTCTAGAGGACTAGATAAACTAGAGGGACTAGAGGGACTAGATAAACTAGAGGGACTCAGAGGGACTAGAGGGACTAGATGGACTAGAGGGACTAGAGGGACTAGATGGACTAGAGGGACTAGAGGGACTAGAGAGGACTAGAGGGACTAGATGGACTAGAGGGACTAGAGGGACTAGATGGACTAGATGGACTAGATGGACTAGAGGGACTAGAGGGACTAGATGGACTAGAGGGACAGAGGGACTAGAGGACTAGATAAACTAGAGGGACTAGATAAACTAGAGAGGACTAGAAGGACTAGAGGGACTAGATTAACTAGAGGGACTAGATGGACCAGATGGACTAGATAAACTAGAGGGACTAGAGGGACTAGATAAACTAGAGGGACTAGATGGACTAGATGGACTAGATGGACTAGAGGGACTAGATAAACTAGAAGGACTAGAGGGACTAGAGGACTAGATAAACTAGAAGGACTAGATGGACTAGAGGGACTAGATGGACTAGAGGGACTAGATAAACTAGAGGGACTAGAGGGACTAGATAAACTAGGACTAGAGGACTAGAGGGACTAGATGGACTAGAGGGACTAGAGGGACCAGAGGGACTAGATGGACTAGATGGACTAGATGGACTAGAGAGACTAGATGGACTAGAGGGACTAGATGGACTAGATAAACTAGAGGGACTAGAGGGACTAGAGGGACTAGATGGACTAGAGGGACCAGAGGGACCAGAGGGACTAGAGGGACAAGAGGGACTAGATAAACTAGAGGGACTAGAACTAGAGGACTAGAGGGACTAGATAAACTAGAGGGACTAGAGGGACTAGATGGACTAGAGGGACTAGAGGGACTAGATGGACTAGAGGACTAGAGGGACTAGAGGGACTAGATGGACTAGAGGGACTAGAGGACTAGAGGGACTAGAGGGACTAGAGGGACTAGATGGACTAGAGGACTAGAGGGACTAGATGGACTAGAGGGACTAGAGGGACTAGAGGGACTAGATGGACTAGAGGGACTAGAGGGACTAGAGGGACTAGATGGACTAGATGGACTAGAGGACTAGAGGGACTAGATGGACTAGAGGGACTAGATGGACTAGATGGTCAAGAGGGACTAGATGGACCAGAGGGACTAGAGGGACTAGATGGACTAGAAGGACTAGAGGGACTAGATAAACTAGAGGGACTAGAGGGACTAGACAAACTTTAGAGGACTAGAGGGACAAGAGGGACTAGATGGACTAGAGGGACTAGATGGACTAGAGGGACTAGAGGGACTAGAGGGACTAGATAAACTATAGGGACTAGATGGACTAGAGGGACTAGAGGAGGACTAGAGGGACTAGAGGGACTAGATAAACTAGAGGACTAGAGGGACTAGATGGACTAGAGGGACTAGAGGGACTAGAGGACTAGATAAACTAGAGGGACTAGAGGGACAAGAGGGACTAGATGGACTAGAGGGACTAGAGGACTAGATGGACTAGAGGGACTAGAGGGACTAGATAGACTAGAAAGGGACTAGAGGGACTAGAGGGACTAGATGGACTAGAGGGACAAGAGAGTACTAGATGGACTAGAGGGACTAGAGGGACTAGATAAACTAGAGGGACTAGATGGACTAGAGGGACTAGGATGGACTAGATGGACTAGAGGGACTAGAGGAGACTAGAGGACTAGAGGGACTAGATGACTAGATGGACTAGAGGGACTAGATGGACTAGAGGACTAGAAGCGACTAGATGGACCAGATGGACTAGAGGGACTAGATAAACTAGAAGGACTAGAGGGACTAGAGGGACTAGATAAACTAGAGGGACTAGAATTGACTAGAGGGACTAGAGGGACTAGATGGACTAGAGGGAATAGAGGGACTAGATGGACTAGGAGGGACTAGAGGGACTCGATGGACTAGAGGGACAAGAGGGACAAGAGGGACTAGATGGACTAGATGGACTCAGAGGCACTAAAAGGACTAGAGGGACTAGATGGACTATAGGGACTAGATGTACTAGAGGGACTAGAGGGACTAGATGGACTAGATGGACTAGAGGGACTAGAGGGACTAGATGGACTAGATCGACTATAGGGACTAGAGGGACTAGATGGACTAGAGGGACTAGATGGACTAGATGGTCTAGAGGGACTAGATGGACTAGAGGGACTAGAGGGACTAGATGGACTAGAGGGACTAGATGGACTAGATAAACTAGAGGGACTAGAGGACTAGATAAACTAGAGGGACTAGATGGACTAGATGGACCAGATGGACTAGAGGGACTAGAGGGACTAGATAAACTAGAAGGACTAGAGGGACTAGAGGGACTAGATAAACTATAGGGACTAGATGGACTAGAGGGACTAGATGGACTAGAGGGACTAGATAAACTAGAGGGTCTAGAGGGACTAGATAAACTAGAGGGACTAGAGGGACTAGATAAACTAGAGGGACTAGAGGGACAAGAGGGACTAGATGGACTAGAGGATTAGAGGGACTAGATGGACTAGAGGGACTAGAGGGACTAGAGGACTAGAGGGACAAGATGGACTAGAGGGACTAGAGGGACTCGATGGACTAGAGGGACTAGATGGACTAGAGGGACTAGAGGGACCTCGATGGACTAGAGGGACAGAAGTGGGACTAGAGGGACTAGATAAACTAGAGGGACTAGATAAACTAGAGGGACTAGAAGGACTAGAGGGACTAGATTAACTAGAGGGACTAGATGGACCAGATGGACTAGATAAACTAGAGGGACTAGAGGAGGACTAGATAAACTAGAGGGACTGGAGATGGACTAGATGGAACAGATGGACTAGAGGGACTAGATAAACTAGAAGGACTAGAGGGACTAGAGGACTAGATAAACTAGAGGGACTAGATGGACTAGAGGGACTAGATGGACTAGAGGACTGATAAAACTGAAGATAAACTAGAGGGACTAGAGGGACTAGATAAACTAGAGGACTAGAGAGGACTCAGATGGACTAGAGGGACTAGAGGGACCAGAGAGGACTAGATGGACTAGATGGACTAGATGGACTAGAGGACCTCGATGGACTAGAGGGACTAGAGGGACTAGATAAACTAGAGGACTAGAGGGACTAGAGGGACTAGATGGACTAGAGGGACCAGAGGACCAGAGGGACTAGGAGGGACAAGAGGGACTAGAATAAACTAGAGGGACTAGAAGGACTAGAGGGACTAGATAAACTAGAGGGACAAGAGGGACTAGATGGACTAGAGGGACTAGAGGGACTAGATGGACTAGAGGGACTAGAGGGACTAGAGGGACAAGATGGACTAGAGGGACTAGGAGGGACTCTAGATGGACTAGAGGGACTAGATGGACTAGAGGGACTAGAGGGACTAGATGGACTAGAGGGACTAGTGGGACTAGAGGGACTAGATGGACTAGAGGGACTAGAGGGACTAGAGGGACTAGGATGGACTAGGATGGACTAGAGGGACTAGAGGGACTAGATGGACTAGAGGGACTAGATGGACTAGATGGTCAAGGGGACTAGGATGGACTAGGAGGGACTAGAGGGACTAGATGGACTAGAGGACTAGAGGGACTAGGATAAACTAGAGGGACTAGATGGACTAGAGGACTAGATAAACTAGAGGGACTAGAGGGACAAGATAAACTAGATGGACTAGAGGGACTAGATGGACTAGATAAACTAGAGGGACTAGAGGGACTAGATAAACCAGAGGGACTAGATGGACTAGAGGGACCAGATAAACTAGAGGGACTAGAGGGACTAGATAAACTAGAGGGACTAGATGGACTAGATGGACCAGATGGACTAGAGGGACTAGATAAACTAGAGGGACTAGAGGGACTAGAGGACTAGACCAGAGGGACTAGATGGACTAGAGAGGGACTAGAGCTAGAGACTAGAGGACTAGATGAGACTAGAGGGACTAGAGAGGACTAGATGGACTAGAGGGACTAGAGGGACTAGAGGGACTAGAGTGGACTAGAGGACTAGAGGTAAACCAGAGGGACTAGATGGACTAGAGGGACTAGATGGACTAGAGGGACTAGAGGGACTAGGATGGACTAGAGGGACTAGAGGGACTAGATGGACTAGATGGACTAGAGGGACTAGAGGATGGACTAGGAGGGACTAGAGGGACTAGATAAACTAGAGGGACTAGATGGACTAGATGGACTAGATGGACTAGAGGGACTAGATGGACTAGAGGGACTAGAGGGACTAGAGGGACTAGAGGGACTAGATAAACTAGAGGGACTAGATGGACTAGAGTGGAACTAGATGGACTAGAGGGACTAGAGGGACTAGAAGGACTAGAGGGACTAGAGGGACTAGATACTAGAGGACTAGATGGACTAGATGACTAGATGGACTAGAGGGACTAGATGGACTAGAGGGACTAGAGGGACTAGATGGACTAGAGGGACTAGAGGGACTAGATGGACTAGGAGGGACTAGATGGACTAGAGGGACTAGATGGACTAGATGGACTAGAGGGACTAGAAAGGGACTAGAGGGACTAGATGGACTAGAGGGACTAGATGGACTAGAGGGACTAGAGGGACTAGATGGACTAGATGGACTAGAGGGACTAGAGGGACTAGGATGGACCAGAGGGACTAGAGGACTAGAGGGACTAGAAGGACTAGAGGGACTAGATGGACTAGATGGGACTAGAGGGACTAGATGGACTAGAGGGACTAGATAGGGACTAGAGGGACTAGAGGACTAGAGGGACTAGAGGGACTAGGAGGGACTAGATGGACTAGAGGACTAGTGACTAGAGGGACTAGATGGACTAGAGGGACTAGAGGGACTAGATGGACTAGGAGGGACTAGAGGGACTAGAGGACTAGAGGGACTAGATGGACTAGAGGGACTAGAGGGACTCCCGAGGGACTAGAGGACCAGATGGACTAGAGGACTAGAGGGACTAGATGGACTAGAGGGACTAGAGGGACTAGATGGACTAGAGGGACTAGATGGACTAGAGGGACTAGAGGGACTAGATGGACTAGAAGGACTAGAGGGACTAGATAAACTAGAGGACTAGATGGACCAGATGGACTAGAGGGACTAGAAGGGACTAGAGGGACTAGATAAAACCAGAGGGACTAGATGGACTAGATGGAACAGATGGACTCAGAGGACTAGATAAACTAGAGAGGACTAGAGGGACTAGAGGACTAGATAAACTAGAGGGACAGATGGACTAGGAGGGACTAGATGGACTAGAGGGACTAGAGGGACTAGGAGGGACTAGATAAACTAGAGGGACTAGAGGACTAGAGGGACTAGGATGGACTAGAGGGACTAGATGGACTAGAGGGGACTAGATGGACTAGAGGGACTAGATAAACTAGAGGACTAGATGGACTAGAGGACAGAGGGACTAGAGGGACTAGATAAACTAGATGGACTAGATGGGACTAGAGGGACTAGAAGGGACTAGAGGGACTAGATAAACTAGAGGGACTAGAGGGACAAGAGGACTAGATGGACTAGAGGACTAGAGGGACTAGAGACTAGAGGACTAGAGGGACTAGAGGGACTAGATGGACTAGAGGGACTAGAGGGACTAGAGGGACTAGAGGACTAGAGGGGACTAGGAAATAGGGAACTAGAGGGACTAGAGGGACTAGAGGGACTAGGATAAACTAGAGGGACTAGATGGACTAGAGGGACTAGATGGACTAGAGGGACTAGATGGACTAGAGGGACTAGAGGGACTAGAATGGACTAGATGGACTAGATAAACTAGAGGAGACTAGAGGACTAGATGGACTAGATGGACTAGAGGGACTAGATAAACTAGAGGACTAGAGAGACTAGAGGGACTAGACTAGAGAGGACTAGGATGGACTAGATGGACTAGAGGGACTAGATGGACTAGAGGGACTAGAGGGACTAGATGGACTAGAGGGACTAGATGGACTAGATGGACTAGAGGGACTAGGAGGGACTAGAGGGACTAGATGGACTAGATGGACTAGAGGACTAGATAAGGGACTAGAGGGACTAGATGGACTAGAGGGACTAGATGGACTAGATGGGACTAGAGGGACTAGAGGGACTAGAGGGACTAGATGGACTAGAGGGACAAGAGGGGACTAGAGGGACTAGAGGGACTAGATGGACTAGAGGGACTAGATACTAGAGGGACTAGAGGACTAGAACTAGAGGACTAGAGGGACTAGAGGGACCAGAGATGGACTAGAGGGACTCAGAGGGACTAGATAAACTAGAGGGACTAGAGGGACTAGATAAAGACTAGAGGGACTAGATGGACTAGAGGACTAGAGGGACTAGGGAGGGACTAGATAAACTAGAGGGACTAGGATGGACTAGAGGGACTAGATGGACTAGAGGGACTAGATAAACTAGAGGGACTAGAGGACTAGATAAACTAGAGGGACTAGAGGGACTAGATGGACCAGAGGGACTAGATGGACTAGAGGGACTAGAGGGACTAGAGGGACTAGATGGACTAGAGGGACTAGAGGACTAGATGGACTAGAGGGACTAGAGGGACTAGATGGACTAGAGGGACTAGAGGGACTAGATAAACTAGAGGGACTAGATGGACTAGAGGACTAGATGGACTAGAGGGACTAGAGGGACTAGAGGACTAGATGGACTAGAGGACTAGAGGGACTAGAGGGACTAGATGGACTAGAGGGACTAGAGGGACTAGATGGACTAGAGGGACTAGATGGACTAGAGGGACTAGAGGGACTAGAGGGACTAGATGGACTAGATGGACTAGAGGGACTAGAGGGACTAGATGGACTAGAGGGACTAGATGGACTAGATGGTCCAAAGAGGGACTAGATGGACTAGAGGGACTAGAGGGACTAGATGGACTAGAGGGACTAGAGGACTAGACTAGAGGGACTAGATGGACTAGATGGACTAGATAAACTAGAGGGACTAGAGGGACTAGATGGACACTAGAGGGACTATACCAGGACTAGAGACTGGGACTAGAGGACTAGAGGACTAGAGGGACTAGAAGGACTAGAGGGACTAGATGGACTAGAGGACTAGAGGGACTAGATGGACTAGAGGGACTAGAGGGACTAGATGGACTAGAAGGACTAGGATGGACTAGATGGACTAGAGGGACTAGACTAGGACCAGGAGGACTAGAGGACTAGATAAACTAGAGAGGGACTAGAGGGACTAGAGGACTAGATAAACTAGAGGGACTAGAGGGACTAGAACTAGAACTAGAGGGACTAGAGGGACTAGAGGGACTAGATGGACTAGAGGGACTAGATGGACTAGAGGACTAGAGGGACTAGAGGGACTAGATAAACTAGAGGGACTAGAGGGACTAGAGGGACTAGATGGACTAGAGGGACTAGATGGACTAGAGGGACTAGAGGGACTAGATGGACTAGAGGGACTAGAGGGACTAGATGGACTAGAGGGACTAGAGGGACTAGAGGGACTAGAGGGACTAGATAAACTAGAGGGACTAGATGGACTAGAGGGACTAGAGGGACTAGAGGGACTAGAGAACTAGAGGGACTAGAGGGACAAGAGGGACTAGATGGACTAGAGGGACTAGATGGACTAGAGAGGGACTAGAGGGACTAGATGGACTAGAGGGACTAGAGGGACTAGAGGGACAAGATGGACTAGAGAGGACTAGAGGTACTAGATGGACTAGAGGGACTAGAGGGACTAGATAAACTAGAGGGACTAGATGGACTAGAGGGACTAGATGGACTAGAGGGACTAGATGGACTAGAGGGACTAGATAGACTAGAGGGACTAGAATGACTAGATGGACTAGATAAACTAGAGGGACTAGAGGACTAGATGGACTAGATAAACTAGAGGGACTAGATGGACTAGATGGACCAGATGGACTAGAGGGACTAGATAAACTAGAAGGACTAGAGGGACTAGAGGGACTAGATACACTAGAGGGACTAGATTGACTAGAGGGACTAGAGGGACTAGATGGACTAGAGGGAATAGAGGGACTAGATGGACTAGAGGGACTAGAGGGACTCGATGGACTAGAGGGACAAGAGGGACTAGAGGGACTAGATGGACTAGATGGACTAGAGAGGCACTAAAAGGGACTAGAGGGACTAGATGGACTATAGGGACTAGATGGACTAGAGGGACTAGAGGGACTAGAGGGACTAGATGGACTAGAGGGACTAGAGGGACTAGATGGACTAGATGGACTATAGGGACTAGAGGGACTAGATGGACTAGAGGGACTAGATGGACTAGAGGACTAGATGGACTAGATGGTCTAGAGGGACTAGATGGACTAGAGGGACTAGAGGACTAGATGGACTAGAGGGACTAGATGGACTAGATAAACTAGAGGACTAGAGGGACTAGATAAACTAGAGGGACTAGATGGACTAGATGGACTAGATGGACTAGAGGGACTAGAGGGACTAGATAAACTAGAAGGACTAGAGGACTGGACTAGAGGGACTAGATTGACTAGAGGGACTAGAGACTAGAGGACTAGAGGAGACTAGAGGACTAGAGGGACTAGATAATGGACTAGAGGACTAGAGGACTAGAGGGACTAGATGGACTAGAGACTAGAGACTAGAGGGACTAGAGAGGACTGATGGACTAGAGGGACTAGATAAACTAGAGGGACTAGATAGAGGGACTAGAGGAGACTAGAGAGGACTAGAGGACTAGATAAACTAGAGGACTAGATGGACTAGAGGGACAGATGGACTAGATAGACTAGAGGACTAGAGGGACTAGATAAACTAGAGGGACTAGATGGACTAGATGGACCAGATGGACTAGAGGGACTAGATAAACTAGAAGGACTAGAGGGACTAGAGGGACTAGATAAACTAGAGGGACTAGATGGACTAGAGGGACTAGATGGACTAGAGGGACTAGATAAACTAGAGGGACTAGAGGGACTAGATAAACTAGAGGGACTAGAGGGACTAGATGGACTAGAGGGACTAGATGGACTAGAGGGACTAGAGGGACTAGAGGGACTAGATGGACTAGAGGGACTAGAGGGACTAGATGGACTAGAGGGACTAGAGGGACTCGATGGACTAGAGGGACTAGAGGGACTAGATAAACTAGAGGGACTAGATGGACTAGAGGGACTAGATGGACTACAGGGAATAGAGGGACTAGAGGGACTAGAGGGACAAGAGGGACTAGAGGGACTAGATGGAATAGATGGACTAGAGGCACTAAAAAGGGACTAGAGGGACTAGATGGACTATAGGGACTAGAGGGACTAGAGGGACTAGATGGACTAGATGGACTAGAGGGACTAGAGGGACTAGATGGACTAGAGGGACTAGATGGACTAGATGGTCAGGGGGACTAGATGGACTAGAGGGACTAGAGGGACTAGATGGACTAGAAGGACTAGAGGGACTAGATAAACTAGAGGGACTAGATGGACCAGATGGACTAGATAAACTAGAGGGACTAGAGGGACTAGATAAACTAGAGGGACTAGATGGACTAGATGGACCAGATGGACTAGAGGGACCAGATAAACTAGAAGGACTAGAGGGACTAGAGGGACTAGATAAACTATAGGGACTAGATGGACTAGAGGAACTAGATGGACTAGAGGACTAGATAAACTGGAGGGACAAGAGGGACTAGATAAACTAGAGGGACAAGAAGGACTAGAGGGACTAGATAAACTAGAGGGACTAGAGGGACTAGATAAACTAGAGGGACTAGAGGGACAAGAGGGACTAGATGGACTAGAGGGACTAGATGGACTAGAGGGACTAGAGGGACTAGAGGGACTAGATAAACTAGAGGGACTAGAGGGACAAGAGGGACTAGATGGACTAGAGGGACTAGATGGACTAGATGGACTAGAGGGACTAGAGGGACTAGATGGACTAGAGGGACTAGAGGGACTAGAGGGACTAGATAAACTATAGGGACTAGAGGGACTAGGAGGGACTAGATAAAGTAGAGGGACTAGAGGGACTAGAGGGACTAGATGGACTACAGGGAATAGAGGGACTAGAGGGACAAGAGGGACAAGAGGGACTAGAGGGACTAGATGGAATAGATGGACTAGAGGAACTAAAAGGGACTAGAGGGACTAGATGGACTAGAGGGACTAGAGGGACTAGAGGGACTAGATGGACTAGATGGACTAGAGGGACTAGAGGGACTAGATGGACTAGAGGACTAGATGGACTAGATGGTCAAGGGGACTAGATGGACTAGAGGGACTAGAGGGACTAGATGGACTAGAAGGACTAGAGGGACTAGATAAACTAGAGGGACTAGATGGACCAGATGGACTAGATAAACTAGAGGGACTAGAGGGACTAGATAAACTAGAGGGACTAGATGGACTAGATTGACTAGATAAACTGGAGGGACTAGAGGGACTAGATAAACTAGAGGGACTAGAAGGACTAGAGGGACTAGATAAACTAGAGGGACTAGAGGGACTAGATAAACTAGAGGGACTAGAGGGACAAGAGGGACTAGATGGACTAGAGGGACTAGATGGACTAGAGGGACTAGAGGGACTAGAGGGACTAGATAAACTATAGGGACTAGATGGACTAGAGGGACTAGAGGGACTAGAGGGACTAGAGGGACTAGAGGGACTAGATAAACTATAGGGACTAGATGGACTAGAGGGACTAGAGGGACTAGAGGGACTAGATAAACTAGAGGGACTAGAGGGACAAGAGGGACTAGATGGACTAGAGGGACTAGATGGACTAGAGGGACTAGAGGGACTAGATGGACTAGAGGGACTAGAGGGACTAGAGGGACAAGATGGACTAGAGGGACTAGAGGTACTCGATGGACTAGAGGGACTAGAGGGACTAGATAAACTAGAGGGACTAGATAGACTAGAGGGACTAGATGGACTAGAGGGACTAGATGGACTAGAGGGACTAGAGGGACTAGAATGACTAGATGGACTAGATAAACTAGAGGACTAGAGGACTAGGACTAGATGGACCAGATGGACTAGAGGGACTAGATAAACTAGAAGGACTAGAGGGACTAGAGGGACTAGATAAACTAGAGGGACTAGATTGACTAGAGGGACTAGAGGGACTAGATGGACTAGAGGGAATAGAGGGACTAGATGGACTAGAGGGACTAGAGGGACTCGATGGACTAGAGGGACAAGAGGGACAAGAGGGACTAGATGGACTAGATGGACTAGAGGCACTAAAAGGGACTAGAGGGACTAGATGGACTATAGGGACTAGATGTACTAGAGGGACTAGAGGGACTAGATGGACTAGATGGACTAGAGGGACTAGAGGGACTAGATGGACTAGATCGACTATAGGGACTAGAGGGACTAGATGGACTAGAGGGACTAGATGGACTAGATGGTCTAGAGGGACTAGATGGACTAGAGGGACTAGAGGGACTAGATGGACTAGATGGACTAGATAAACTAGAGGGACTAGAGGGACTAGATAAACTAGAGGGACTAGATGGACTAGATGGACCAGATGGACTAGAGGGACTAGAGGGACTAGATAAACTAGAAGGACTAGAGGGACTAGAGGGACTAGATAAACTATAGGGACTAGATGGACTAGAGGGACTAGATGGACTAGAGGGACTAGATAAACTAGAGGGTCTAGAGGGACTAGATAAACTAGAGGGACTAGAGGGACTAGATAAACTAGAGGGACTAGAGGGACAAGAGGGACTAGATGGACTAGAGGGATTGGAGGGACTAGATGGACTAGAGGGACTAGAGGGACTAGAGGGACTAGAGGGACAAGATGGACTAGAGGGACTAGAGGGACTCGATGGACTAGAGGGACTAGATGGACTAGAGGGACTAGAGGGACTCGATGGACTAGAGGGACAAGTGGGACTAGAGGGACTAGATAAACTAGAGGGACTAGATAAACTAGAGGGACTAGAAGGACTAGAGGGACTAGATTAACTAGAGGGACTAGATGGACCAGATGGACTAGATAAACTAGAGGGACTAGAGGGACTAGATAAACTAGAGGGACTAGATGGACTAGATGGAACAGATGGACTAGAGGGACTAGATAAACTAGAAGGACTAGAGGGACTAGAGGGACTAGATAAACTAGAGGGACTAGATGGACTAGAGGGACTAGATGGACTAGAGGGACTAGATAAACTAGAGGGACTAGAGGGACTAGATAAACTAGAGGGACTAGAGGGACTAGATGGACTAGAGGGACTAGAGGGACCAGAGGGACTAGATGGACTAGATGGACTAGATGGACTAGAGGGACTCGATGGACTAGAGGGACTAGAGGGACTAGATAAACTAGAGGGACTAGAGGGACTAGAGGGACTAGATGGACTAGAGGGACCAGAGGGACCAGAGGGACTAGAGGGACAAGAGGGACTAGATAAACTAGAGGGACTAGAAGGACTAGAGGGACTAGATAAACTAGAGGGACAAGAGGGACTAGATGGACTAGAGGGACTAGAGGGACTAGATGGACTAGAGGGACTAGAGGGACTAGAGGGACAAGATGGACTAGAGGGACTAGAGGGACTCGGTGGACTAGAGGGACTAGATGGACTAGAGGGACTAGAGGGACTCGATGGACTAGAGGACTAGAGGGACTAGAGGGACTAGAGGACTAGATGGACTAGAGGGACTAGAGAGGACTAGAGGGACTAGATGGACTAGATGGACTAGAGGACTAGAGGGACTAGAGGGACTAGATGGACTAGAGGGACTAGATGGACTAGATGGTCAAGGGACTAGATGGACTAGAGAGGGACTAGAGGGACTAGATGGACTAGAAGGACTAGAGGGACTAGACTAGATAAACTAGAGGGACTAGAGGACTAGATAAACTAGAGGGACTAGAGGGACAAGAGGGACTAGATGGACTAGAGGGACTAGATGGACTAGAGGGACTAGAGGGACTAGAGGGACTAGATAAACTATAGGGACTAGATGGACTAGAGGGACTAGAGGGACTAGAGGGACTAGAGGGACTAGATAAACTATAGGGACTAGATGGACTAGATGGACTAGAGGGACTAGAGGGACTAGAGGGACTAGATAAACTAGAGGGACTAGAGGGACAAGAGGGACTAGATGGACTAGAGGGACTAGATGGACTAGAGGGACTAGAGGGACTAGATGGACTAGAGGGACTAGAGGGACTAGAGGGACAAGATGGACTAGAGGGACTAGAGGTACTCGATGGACTAGAGGGACTAGAGGGACTAGATAAACTAGAGGGACTAGATGGACTAGAGGGACTAGATGGACTAGAGGGACTAGATGGACTAGAGGGACTAGAGGGACTAGAATGACTAGATGGACTAGATAAACTAGAGGGACTAGAAGCACTAGATGGACCAGATGGACTAGAGGGACTAGATAAACTAGAAGGACTAGAGGGACTAGAGGGACTAGATAAACTAGAGGGACTAGATTGACTAGAGGGACTAGAGGGACTAGATGGACTAGAGGGAATAGAGGGACTAGATGGACTAGAGGGACTAGAGGGACTCGATGGACTAGAGGGACAAGAGGGACAAGAGGGACTAGATGGACTAGATGGACTAGAGGCACTAAAAGGGACTAGAGGGACTAGATGGACTATAGGGACTAGATGTACTAGAGGGACTAGAGGGACTAGATGGACTAGATGGACTAGAGGGACTAGAGGGACTAGATGGACTAGATGACTATAGGGACTAGAGGGACTAGATGGACTAGAGGGACTAGATGGACTAGATGGTCTAGAGGACTAGATGGACTAGAGGGTCTAGAGGGACTAGATGGACTAGAGGGACTAGATGGACTAGATAAACTAGAGGGACTAGAGGGACTAGATAAACTAGAGGGACTAGATGGACTAGATGGACCAGATGGACTAGAGGGACTAGAGGGACTAGGTAAACTAGAAGGACTAGAGGGACTAGAGGGACTAGATAAACTATAGGGACTAGATGGACTAGAGGGACTAGATGGACTAGAGGGACTAGATAAACTAGAGGGTCTAGAGGGACTAGATAAACTAGAGGGACTAGAGGGACTAGATAAACTAGAGGGACTAGAGGGACAAGAGGGACTAGATGGACTAGAGGGATTAGAGGGACTAGATGGACTAGAGGGACTAGAGGGACTAGAGGGACTAGAGGGACAAGATGGACTAGAGGGACTAGAGGGACCTCGATGGACTAGAGGGACTAGATGGACTAGAGGGACTAGAGGGACTCGATGGACTAGAGGGACAAGTGGGACTAGAGGGACTAGATAAACTAGAGGGACTAGATAAACTAGAGGGACTAGAAGGACTAGAGGGACTAGATTAACTAGAGGGACTAGATGGACCAGATGGACTAGATAAACTAGAGGGACTAGAGGGACTAGATAAACTAGAGGGACTAGATGGACTAGATGGAACAGATGGACTAGAGGGACTAGATAAACTAGAAGGACTAGAGGGACTAGAGGGACTAGATAAACTAGAGGGACTAGATGGACTAGAGGGACTAGATGGACTAGAGGGACTAGATAAACTAGAGGGACTAGAGGGACTAGATAAACTAGAGGACTAGAGGGACTAGATGGACTAGAGGGACTAGAGGGACCAGAGGGACTAGATGGACTAGATGGACTAGAGGGACTAGAGGGACTCGATGGACTAGAGGGACTAGAGGGACTAGATAAACTAGAGGACTAGAGGGACTAGAGGGACTAGATGGACTAGAGGGACCAGAGGGACCAGAGGACTAGAGGGACAAGAGGGACTAGATAAACTAGAGGGACTAGAAGGACTAGAGGGACTAGATAAACTAGAGGGACAAGAGGGACTAGATGGACTAGAGGGACTAGAGGGACTAGATGGACTAGAGGGACTAGAGGGACTAGAGGGACAAGATGGACTAGAGGGACTAGGGACTAGAGGGACTCGGTGGACTAGAGGGACTAGATGGACTAGAGGGACTAGAGGGACTCGATGGACTAGAGGGACTAGTGGGACTAGAGGGACTAGATGGACTAGAGGGACTAGAGGGACTAGAGGGACTAGATGGACTAGATGGACTAGAGGGACTAGAGGGACTAGATGGACTAGAGGGACTAGATGGACTAGATGGTCAAGGGGACTAGATGGACTAGAGGGACTAGAGGGACTAGATGGACTAGAAGGACTAGAGGGACTAGATAAACTAGAGGGACTAGATGGACCAGATGGACTAGATAAACTAGAGGGACTAGAGGGACTAGATAAACTAGAGGGACTAGATGGACTAGATTGACTAGATAAACTGGAGGGACTAGAGGGACTAGATAAACTAGAGGGACTAGAAGGACTAGAGGGACTAGATAAACTAGAGGGACTAGAGGGACTAGATAAACTAGAGGGACTAGAGGGACAAGAGGGACTAGATGGACTAGAGGGACTAGATGGACTAGAGGGACTAGAGGGACTAGAGGGACTAGATAAACTATAGGGACTAGATGGACTAGAGGGACTAGAGGGACTAGAGGGACTAGATAAACTATAGGGACTAGATGGACTAGAGGGACTAGAGGGACTAGAGGGACTAGATAAACTAGAGGGACTAGAGGGACAAGAGGGACTAGATGGACTAGAGGGACTAGATGGACTAGAGGGACTAGAGGGACTAGATGGACTAGAGGGACTAGAGGGACTAGAGGGACTAGAGGGACAAGATGGACTAGAGGGACTAGAGGTACTCGATGGACTAGAGGGACTAGAGGGACTAGATAAACTAGAGGGACTAGATGGACTAGAGGGACTAGATGGACTAGAGGGACTAGATGGACTAGAGGGACTAGGGACTAGGGACTAGAATGACTAGATGGACTAGATAAACTAGAGGGACTAGAGCGACTAGATGGACCAGATGGACTAGAGGGACTAGATAAACTAGAAGGACTAGAGGGACTAGAGGGACTAGATACACTAGAGGGACTAGATTGACTAGAGGGACTAGAGGGACTAGATGGACTAGAGGGAATAGAGGGACTAGATGGACTAGAGGGACTAGAGGGACTGATGGACTAGAGGGACAAGAGGGACAAGAGGGACTAGATGGACTAGATGGACTAGAGGCACTAAAAGGACTAGAGGGACTAGATGGACTATAGGGACTAGATGTACTAGAGGGACTAGAGGGACTAGATGGACTAGATGGACTAGAGGGACTAGAGGGACTAGATGGACTAGATAAACTATAGGGACTAGAGAGGACTAGATGGACTAGAGGACTAGATGGACTAGATGGACTAGAGGGACTAGATGGACTAGATGGACTAGATGGACTAGATAGACTAGAGGGACTAGAGGGACTAGATGGACTAGAGGGACTAGATGGACTAGAGGGACTAGATGGACTAGAGGGACTAGAGGGACTAGAGGGACTAGAGGGACTAGAGGGACTAGAGGGACTAGATGGACTAGAGGGACTAGAGGGACTAGATGGACTAGAGGGACTAGAGGGACTAGAGGGACTAGAGGACTAGAGGACTAGAGGGACTAGATGGACTAGAGGGACTAGAGGGACTAGAGGGACTAGATGGACTAGAGGGACTAGAGGGACTAGATGGACTAGAGGGACTAGAGGGACTAGATGGACTAGATGGTCAAGAGGGACTAGATGGACTAGAGGGACTAGAGGGACTAGATGGACTAGAAGGACTAGAGGGACTAGATAAACTAGAGGGACTAGATGGACCAGATGGACTAGATAAACTAGAGGGACTAGAGGGACTAGATAAACTAGAGGGACTAGATGGACTAGATTGACTAGATAAACTGGAGGGACTAGAGGGACTAGATAAACTAGAGGGACTAGAAGGACTAGAGGGACTAGATAAACTAGAGGGACTAGAGGGACTAGATAAACTAGAGGGACTAGAGGGACAAGAGGGACTAGATGGACTAGAGGGACTAGGATGGACTAGAGGGACTAGAGGGACTAGAGGGACTAGATAAACTATAGGGACTAGATGGACTAGAGGGACTAGAGGGACTAGAGGGACTAGATAAACTATAGGGACTAGATGGACTAGAGGGACTAGAGGGACTAGAGGGACTAGATAAACTAGAGGGACTAGAGGGACAAGAGGGACTAGATGGACTAGAGGGACTAGATGGACTAGAGGGACTAGAGGGACTAGATGGACTAGATGGACTAGAGGGACTAGAGGGACAAGATGGACTAGAGGGACTAGAGGTACTCGATGGACTAGAGGGACTAGAGGGACTAGATAAACTAGAGGGACTAGATGGACTAGAGGGACTAGATGGACTAGAGGGACTAGATGGACTAGAGGGACTAGAGGGACTAGAATGACTAGATGGACTAGATAAACTAGAGGGACTAGAGCGACTAGATGGACCAGATGGACTAGAGGGACTAGATAAACTAGAAGGACTAGAGGGACTAGAGGGACTAGATACACTAGAGGGACTAGATTGACTAGAGGGACTAGAGGGACTAGATGGACTAGAGGGAATAGAGGGACTAGATGGACTAGAGGGACTAGAGGGACTCGATGGACTAGAGGGACAAGAGGGACAAGAGGGACTAGATGGACTAGATGGACTAGAGGCACTAAAAGGGACTAGAGGGACTAGATGGACTATAGGGACTAGATGTACTAGAGGGACTAGAGGGACTAGATGGACTAGATGGACTAGAGGGACTAGAGGGACTAGATGGACTAGATCGACTATAGGGACTAGAGGGACTAGATGGACTAGAGGGACTAGATGGACTAGATGGTCTAGAGGGACTAGATGGACTAGAGGGACTAGAGGGACTAGATGGACTAGAGGGACTAGATGGACTAGATAAACTAGAGGGACTAGAGGACTAGATAAACTAGAGGGACTAGATGGACTAGATGGACCAGATGGACTAGAGGGACTAGAGGGACTAGATAAACTAGAAGGACTAGAGGGACTAGAGGGACTAGATAAACTATAGGGACTAGATGGACTAGAGGGACTAGATGGACTAGAGGGACTAGATAAACTAGAGGGTCTAGAGGGACTAGATAAACTAGAGGGACTAGAGGGACTAGATAAACTAGAGGGACTAGAGGGACAAGAGGGACTAGATGGACTAGAGGGATTAGAGGGACTAGATGGACTAGAGGGACTAGAGGGACTAGAGGGACTAGAGGGACAAGATGGACTAGAGGGACTAGAGGGACTCGATGGACTAGAGGGACTAGATGGACTAGAGGGACTAGAGGGACTCGATGGACTAGAGGGACAAGTGGGACTTGAGGGACTAGATAAACTAGAGGGACTAGATAAACTAGAGGGACTAGAAGGACTAGAGGGACTAGATTAACTAGAGGGACTAGATGGACCAGATGGACTAGATAAACTAGAGGGACTAGAGGGACTAGATAAACTAGAGGGACTAGATGGACTAGATGGACCAGATGGACTAGAGGGACTAGATAAACTAGAAGGACTAGAGGGACTAGAGGGACTAGATAAACTAGAGGGACTAGATGGACTAGAGGGACTAGATGGACTAGAGGGACTAGATAAACTAGAGGGACTAGAGGGACTAGATAAACTAGAGGGACTAGAGGGACTAGATGGACTAGAGGGACTAGAGGGACCAGAGGGACTAGATGGACTAGATGGACTAGAGGGACTAGAGGGACTCGATGGACTAGAGGGACTAGAGGGACTAGATAAACTAGAGGGACTAGAGGGACTAGAGGGACTAGATGGACTAGAGGGACCAGAGGGACCAGAGGGACTAGAGGGACAAGAGGGACTAGATAAACTAGAGGGACTAGAAGGACTAGAGGGACTAGATAAACTAGAGGGACAAGAGGGACTAGATGGACTAGAGGGACTAGAGGGACTAGATGGACTAGAGGGACTAGAGGGACTAGAGGGACAAGATGGACTAGAGGGACTAGAGGGACTCGGTGGACTAGAGGGACTAGATGGACTAGAGGGACTAGAGGGACTCGATGGACTAGAGGGACTAGTGGGACTAGAGGGACTAGATAAACTAGAGGGACTAGATAAACTAGAGGGACTAGAAGGACTAGAGGGACTAGATTAACTAGAGGGACTAGATGGACTAGATAAACTAGAGGGACTAGAGGGACTAGATAAACTAGAGAGACTAGATGGACTAGATGGACTAGAGGGGCTAGAGGGACTAGATAAACTAGAAGGACTAGAGGGACTAGAGGGACTAGATATACTAGAGGGACTAGATGGATTAGAGGGACTAGATGGACTAGAGGGACTAGATAAACTAGAGGGACTAGAGGGACTAGATAAACTAGAGGGACTAGAGGGACTAGATGGACTAGAGGGACTAGATGGACTAGAGGGACTAGAGGGACTAGAGGGACTAGATGGACTAGAGGGACTAGAGGGACTAGATGGACTAGAGGGACTAGAGGGACTCGATGGACTAGAGGGACTAGAGGGACTAGATAAACTAGAGGGACTAGAGGGACTAGAGGGACTAGATGGACTAGAGGGACCAGAGGGACCAGAGGGACTAGAGGGACTCGATGGACTAGAGGGACTAGAGGGACTAGAGGGACTAGATAAACTATAGGGACTAGAGGGACTAGAGGGACTAGATGGACTAGAGGGACCAGAGGGACCAGAGGGACTAGAGGGACAAGAGGGACTAGAGGGACTAGATGGACTAGATTGACTAGAGGGACTAGAGGGACTAGAGGGACTAGATGGACTAGAGGGACTAGATAAACTAGAGGGACTAGAGGGACTAGATAAACTAGAGGGACTAGAAGGACTAGAGGGACTAGATAAACTAGAGGGACTAGAGGGACTAGATGGACTAGAGGGACTAGAGGGACTAGATGGACTAGAGGGACTAGAGGGACTAGAGGGACAAGATGGACTAGAGGGACTAGAGGGACTCGGTGGACTAGAGGGACTAGATGGACTAGAGGGACTAGAGGGACTCGATGGACTAGAGGGACTAGTGGGACTAGAGGGACTAGATAAACTAGAGGGACTAGATAAACTAGAGGGACTAGAAGGACTAGAGGGACTAGATTAACTAGAGGGACTAGATGGACTAGATAAACTAGAGGGACTAGAGGGACTAGATAAACTAGAGGGACTAGATGGACTAGATGGACCAGATGGACTAGAGGGACTAGATAAACTAGAAGGACTAGAGGGACTAGAGGGACTAGATATACTAGAGGGACTAGATGGATTAGAGGGACTAGATGGACTAGAGGGACTAGATAAACTAGAGGGACTAGAGGGACTAGATAAACTAGAGGGACTAGAGGGACTAGATGGACTAGAGGGACTAGATGGACTAGAGGGACTAGAGGGACTAGAGGGACTAGATGGACTAGAGGGACTAGAGGGACTAGATGGACTAGAGGGACTAGAGGGACTCGATGGACTAGAGGGACTAGAGGGACTAGATAAACTAGAGGGACTAGAGGGACTAGATGGACTAGAGGGACCAGAGGGACCAGAGGGACTAGAGGGACTCGATGGACTAGAGGGACTAGAGGGACTAGAGGGACTAGATAAACTAGAGGGACTAGAGGGACTAGAGGGACTAGATGGACTAGAGGGACCAGAGGGACCAGAGGGACTAGAGGGACAAGAGGGACTAGAGGGACTAGATGGACTAGATTGACTAGAGGCACTAAAAGGGACTAGAGGGACTAGATGGACTATAGGGACTAGATGGACTAGAGGGACTAGATGGACTAGATGGACTAGAGGGACTAGAGGGACTAGAGGGACTAGATGGACTAGAGGGACTAGATAAACTAGAGGGACTAGAGGGACTAGATAAACTAGAGGGACTAGAAGGACTAGAGGGACTAGATAAACTAGAGGGACTAGAGGGACTAGATAAACTAGAGGGACTAGAGGGACAAGAGGGACTAGATGGACTAGAGGGACTAGAGGGACTAGATGGACTAGAGGGACTAGAGGGACTAGAGGGACAAGATGGACTAGAGGGACTAGAGGGACTCGATGGACTAGAGGGACTAGATGGACTAGAGAGACTAGAGGGACTCGATGGACTAGAGGGACTAGTGGGACTAGAGGGACTAGATAAACTAGAGGGACTAGATAAACTAGAGGGACTAGAAGGACTAGAGGGACTAGATTAACTAGAGGGACTAGATGGACCAGATGGACTAGATAAACTAGAGGGACTAGAGGGACTAGATAAACTAGAGGGACTAGATGGATTAGATGGACCAGATGGACTAGAGGGACTAGAGGGACTAGATAAACTAGAGGGACTAGATAGACTAGAGGGACTAGATGGACTAGAGGGACTAGATAAACTAGAGGGACTAGAGGGACTAGATAAACTAGAGGGACTAGAGGGACTAGATGGACTAGAGGGACTAGATGGACTAGAGGGACTAGAGGGACTAGAGGGACTAGATGGACTAGAGGGACTAGATGGACTAGAGGGACTAGAGGGACTCGATGGACTAGAGGGACTAGAGGGACTAGATAAACTAGAGGGACTAGAGGGACTAGAGGGACTAGATGGACTAGAGGGACCAGAGGGACTAGATGGACTAGAGGGACTAGATGGTCTAGAGGGACTAGATGGACTAGAGGGACTAGAGGGACTAGATGGACTAGAGGGACTAGATGGACTAGATAAACTAGAGGGACTAGAGGGACTAGATAAACTAGAGGGACTAGATGGACTAGATGGACTAGATGGACTAGAGGGACTAGATAAACTAGAAGGACTAGAGGGACTAGAGGGACTAGATAAACTATAGGGACTAGATGGACTAGAGGGACTAGATGGACTAGAGGGACTAGATAAACTAGAGGGACTAGAGGGACTAGATAAACTAGAGGGACTAGAAGGACTAGAGGGACTAGATAAACTAGAGGGACTAGAGGGACTAGAGGGACTAGATAAACTAGAGGGACTAGAAGGACTAGAGGGACTAGATAAACTAGAGGGACTAGAGGGACTTGATAAACTAGAGGGACTAGAGGGACAAGAGGGACTAGATGGACTAGAGGGACTAGATGGACTAGAGGGACTAGAGGGACTAGATGGACTAGAGGGACTAGAGGGACTAGAGGGACAAGATGGACTAGAGGGACTAGAGGGACTCGATGGACTAGAGGGACTAGATGGACTAGAGGGACTAGAGGGACTCGATGGACTAGAGGGACTAGATAAACTAGAGGGACTAGATAAACTAGAGGGACTAGAAGGACTAGAGGGACTAGATTAACTAGAGGGACTAGATGGACCAGATGGACTAGATAAACTAGAGGGACTAGAGGGACTAGATAAACTAGAGGGACTAGATGGACTAGATGGACCAGATGGACTAGAGGGACTACATAAAATCGAAGGACTAGAGGGACTAGAGGGACTAGATAAACTAGAGGGACTAGATGGACTAGAGGGACTAGAGGGACTAGATAAACTAGAGGGACTAGAGGGACTAGAGGGACTAGATAAACTATAGGGACTAGATGGACTAGAGGGACTAGATGGACTAGAGGGACTAGATAAACTAGAGGGACTAGAGGGACTAGATAAACTAGAGGGACTAGAAGGACTAGAGGGACTAGATAATCTAGAGGGACTAGAGGGACTAGAGGGACTAGATATACTAGAGGGACTAGATGGATTAGAGGGACTAGATGGACTAGAGGGACTAGATAAACTAGAGGGACTAGAGGGACTAGATAAACTAGAGGGACTAGAGGGACTAGATGGACTAGAGGGACTAGATGGACTAGAGGGACTAGAGGGACTAGAGGGACTAGATGGACTAGAGGGACTAGAGGGACTAGATGGACTAGAGGGACTAGAGGGACTCGATGGACTAGAGGGACTAGAGGGACTAGATAAACTAGAGGGACTAGAGGGACTAGAGGGACTAGATGGACTAGAGGGACCAGAGGGACCAGAGGGACTAGAGGGACTCGATGGACTAGAGGGACTAGAGGGACTAGATAAACTAGAGGGACTAGAGGGACTAGAGGGACTAGATGGACTAGAGGGACCAGAGGGACCAGAGGGACTAGAGGGACAAGAGGGACTAGAGGGACTAGATGGACTAGATTGACTAGAGGCACTAAAAGGGACTAGAGGGACTGGAGGGACTTGATAAACTAGAGGGACTAGAGGGACAAGAGGGACTAGATGGACTAGAGGGACTAGAGGGACTAGATGGACTAGAGGGACTAGAGGGACTAGAGGGACAAGATGGACTAGAGGGACTAGAGGGACTCGATGGACTAGAGGGACTAGATGGACTAGAGGGACTAGAGGGACTAGATGGACTAGAGGGACTAGAGGGACTAGAGGGACAAGATGGACTAGAGGGACTAGAGGGACTCGATGGACTAGAGGGACTAGATGGACTAGAGGGACTAGATGGACTAGAGGGACTAGAGGGACTCGATGGACTAGAGGGACTAGATGGACTAGAGGGACTAGAGGGACTCGATGGACTAGAGGGACTAGATAAACTAGAGGGACTAGATAAACTAGAGGGACTAGAAGGACTAGAGGGACTAGATTAACTAGAGGGACTAGATGGACCAGATGGACTAGATAAACTAGAGGGACTAGAGGGACTAGATAAACTAGAGGGACTAGATGGACTAGATGGACCAGATGGACTAGAGGGACTACATAAACTAGAAGGACTAGAGGGACTAGAGGGACTAGATAAACTAGAGGGACTAGATGGACTAGAGGGACTAGAGGGACTAGATAAACTAGAGGGACTAGAGGGACTAGATAAACTAGAGGGACTAGAGGGACTAGAGGGACTAGATAAACTATAGGGACTAGATGGACTAGAGGGACTAGATGGACTAGAGGGACTAGATAAACTAGAGGGACTAGAGGGACTAGATAAACTAGAGGGACTAGAAGGACTAGAGGGACTAGATAATCTAGAGGGACTAGAGGGACTAGAGGGACTAGATATACTAGAGGGACTAGATGGATTAGAGGGACTAGATGGACTAGAGGGACTAGATAAACTAGAGGGACTAGAGGGACTAGATAAACTAGAGGGACTAGAGGGACTAGATGGACTATAGGGACTAGATGGACTAGAGGGACTAGAGGGACTAGAGGGACTAGATGGACTAGAGGGACTAGAGGGACTAGATGGACTAGAGGGACTAGAGGGACTCTGATGGACTAGAGGGACTAGAGGGACTAGATAAACTAGAGGGACTAGAAGAGGGACTAGAGGGACTAGATGGACTAGAGGGACCAAAGGGACCAGAGGGACTAGAGGGACTCGATGGACTAGAGGGACTAGAGGGACTAGATAAACTAGAGGGACTAGAGGGACTAGAGGGACTAGATGGACTAGAGGGACCAGAGGGACCAGAGGGACTAGAGGGACAAGAGGGACTAGAGGGACTAGATGGACTAGATTGACTAGAGGCACTAAAAGGGACTAGAGGGACTAAATGGACTATAGGGACTAGATGGACTAGAGGGACTAGATGGACTAGATGGACTAGAGGGACTAGAGGGACTAGAGGGACTAGAGGGACTAGATGGACTAGAGGGACTAGATAAACTAGAGGGACTAGAGGGACTAGATAAACTAGAGGGACTAGAAGGACTAGAGGGACTAGATAAACTAGAGGGACTAGAGGGACTAGATAAACTAGAGGGACTAGAGGGACAAGAGGGACTAGATGGACTAGAGGGACTAGAGGGACTAGATGGACTAGAGGGACTAGAGGGACTAGAGGGACTAGAGGGACAAGATGGACTAGAGGGACTAGAGGGACTCGATGGACTAGAGGGACTAGATGGACTAGAGGGACTAGAGGGACTCGATGGACTAGAGGGACTAGTGGGACTAGAGGGACTAGATAAACTAGAGGGACTAGATAAACTAGAGGGACTAGAAGGACTAGAGGGACTAGATTAACTAGAGGGACTAGATGGACCAGATGGACTAGATAAACTAGAGGGACTAGAGGGACTAGATAAACTAGAGGGACTAGATGGATTAGATGGACCAGATGGACTAGAGGGACTAGAGGGACTAGATAAACTAGAGGGACTAGATAGACTAGAGGGACTAGATGGACTAGAGGGACTAGATAAACTAGAGGGACTAGAGGGACTAGATAAACTAGAGGGACTAGAGGGACTAGATGGACTAGAGGGACTAGATGGACTAGAGGGACTAGAGGGACTAGAGGGACTAGATGGACTAGAGGGACTAGATGGACTAGAGGGACTAGAGGGACTCGATGGACTAGAGGGACTAGAGGGACTAGATAAACTAGAGGGACTAGAGGGACTAGAGGGACTAGATGGACTAGAGGGACCAGAGGGACTAGATGGACTAGAGGGACTAGATGGTCTAGATAAACTAGAGGGACTAGAGGGACTAGATAAACTAGAGGGACTAGATGGACTAGATGGACTAGATGGACTAGAGGGACTAGATAAACTAGAAGGACTAGAGGGACTAGAGGGACTAGATAAACTATAGGGACTAGATGGACTAGAGGGACTAGATGGACTAGAGGGACTAGATAAACTAGAGGGACTAGAGGGACTAGATAAACTAGAGGGACTAGAAGGACTAGAGGGACTAGATAAACTAGAGGGACTAGAGGGACTAGATAAACTAGAGGGACTAGAGGGACAAGAGGGACTAGATGGACTAGAGGGACTAGATGGACTAGAAGGACTAGAGGGACTAGATGGACTAAAGGGACTAGAGGGACTAGAGGGACTAGAGGGACAAGATGGACTAGAGGGACTAGAGGGACTCGATGGACTAGAGGGACTAGATGGACTAGAGGGACTAGAGGGACTCGATGGACTAGAGGGACTAGATAAACTAGAGGGACTAGATAAACTAGAGGGACTAGAAGGACTAGAGGGACTAGATTAACTAGAGGGACTAGATGGACCAGATGGACTAGATAAACTAGAGGGACTAGAGGGACTAGATAAACTAGAGGGACTAGATGGACTAGATGGACCAGATGGACTAGAGGGACTACATAAACTAGAAGGACTAGAGGGACTAGAGGGACTAGATAAACTAGAGGGACTAGATGGACTAGAGGGACTAGAGGGACTAGAGGGACTAGATAAACTAGAGGGACTAGAGGGACTAGAGGGACTAGATAAACTATAGGGACTAGATGGACTAGAGGGACTAGATGGACTAGAGGGACTAGATAAACTAGAGGGACTAGAGGGACTAGATAAACTAGAGGGACTAGAAGGACTAGAGGGACTAGATAATCTAGAGGGACTAGGGGGACTAGAAAAACTAGAGGGACTAGAGGGACAAGAGGGACTAGATGGACTAGAGGGACTAGATGGACTAGAGGGACTAGAGGGACTAGATGGACTAGAGGGACTAGAGGGACTAGAGGGACTAGATAAACTATAGGGACTAGATGGACTAGAGGGACTAGATGGACTAGAGGGACTAGATAAACTAGAGGGACTAGAGGGACTAGATAAACTAGAGGGACTAGAAGGACTAGAGGGACTAGATCAACTAGAGGGACTAGAGGGACTAGATAAACTAGAGGGACTAGAGGGACAAGAGGGACTAGATGGACTAGAGGGACTAGATGGACTAGAGGGACTAGAGGGACTAGATGGACTAGAGGGACTAGAGGGACAAGATGGACTAGAGGGACTAGAGGGACTCGATGGACTAGAGGGACTAGAGGGACTAGATAAACTAGAGGGACTAGATGGACTAGAGGGACTAGATGGACTAGAGGGAATAGATGGACTAGAGGGACTAGATGGACTAGAGGGACTAGATGGACTAGAGGGACTAGAGGGAGTAGAGGGACTAGATGGACTAGAGGGACTAGAGGGACTCGATGGACTAGAGGGACTATAGGGACTAGAGGGACTAGATAAATTAGAGGGACTAGAATGACTAGATGGACTAGATAAACTAGAGGGACTAGAGCGACTAGATAAACTAGAGGGACTAGATGGACTAGATGGACTAGAGGGACTAGAGGGACTAGATGGACTAGATCGACTAGAGGGACTAGAGGGACTAGATGGACTAGAGGGAGTAGATGGACTAGAGGGACTAGATGGACTAGAGGGACTAGAGGGACTAGATGGACTAGAGGGACTAGAGGGACTAGATAAACTAGAGGGACTAGATGGACTAGATGGACCAGATGGACTAGAGGGACTAGATAAACTAGAAGGACTAGAGGGACTAGAGGGACTAGATAAACTATAGGGACTAGAGGGACTAGAGGGACTAGATGGACTAGAGGGACTAGATAAACTAGAGCGACTAGAGGGTCTAGATAAACTAGAGGGACTAGATGGACTAGAGGGACTAGATGGACTAGAGGGACTAGAGGGACTAGATGGACTAGAGGGACTAGAGGGACTCGATGGACTAGAGGGACTAGAGGGACTAGATAAACTAGAGGGACTAGAGGGACTAGAGGGACTAGATGGACTAGAGGGACTAGATGGACTAGAGGGACTAGAGGGACAAGAGGGACTAGAGGGACTAGATGGACTAGAGGCACTAAAAGGGACTAGAGGGACTAGATGGACTAGAGGGACTAGAGGGACTAGAGGGACTAGATGGACTAGAGGGACTAGAGGGACTAGATGGACTAGATGGACTAGAGGGACTAGATGGACTAGAGGGACTAGATGGACTAGATGGACCAGATGGTCTAGAGGGACTAGATGGACTAGAGGGACTAGAGGGACTAGATGGACTAGAGGGACTAGATGTGTTAATGTAGGGTTGTAATGTGATGCCTGATGACAACACATAATCAGATGGTCGGTGTTAATGTATGGTTGTAATGTGAGAGAGAGAGAGAGAGAGAGAGAGAGAGAGAGAGAGAGAGAGAGAGAGAGAGAGAGAGAGAGAGAGAGAGAGAGAGAGAGAGAGAGAGAGAGAGAGAGAGAGAGAGAGAGAGAGAGAGAGAGAGAGAGAGAGAGAGAGAGAGAGAGAGAGAGAGAGAGAGAGAGAGAGAGAGAGAGAGAGAGAGAGAGAGAGAGAGAGAGAGAGAGAGAGAGAGAGAGAGAGAGAGAGAGAGGGAGAGAGAGAGAGAGAGAGAGAGAGAGAGAGAGAGAGAGAGAGAGAGAGAGAGAGAGAGAGAGAGAGAGAGAGAGAGAGAGAGAGAGAGAGAGAGAGAGAGAGAGAGAGAGAGAGAGAGAGAGAGAGAGAGAGAGAGAGAGAGAGAGAGAGAGAGAGAGAGAGAGAGAGAGAGAGAGAGAGAGAGAGAGAGAGAGAGAGAGAGAGAGAGAGAGAGAGAGAGAGAGAGAGAGAGAGAGAGAGAGAGAGAGAGGAGAGAGAGAGAGAGAGAGAGAGAGAGAGAGAGAGAGAGAGAGAGAGAGAGAGAGAGGGGGAGAGAGAAAGAGAGATGGGGCGATTAAGGAGAATACACTTATTAAGATTTTATCAACAGAACTCGCTTTCTTTAATTTCAACCCAAATTGCACCCTATTCCCTACATAGTGTACTACTTTTGACCAGAGCCCTGATTAATTACAGTAGTGCTAAATGGGGAATGAAGTGCCATTTGGGACAAACCCAATCTCTGTGTAGGACCAGAGGAAAGAGAAATACCCCAAACTACTTCAATTAACCTTAACGTTAATCACTATTGCTCAGAACAAAAGTCAAGCTGTGGAATCCCTTGATGGAAATGGTTATAATTGCCGTGACAACGGGGATGAATATTTCTCTCTGCTAATCACCAGTGTCTTAATAATTAAATATACCATTTGCTGGGTTTTAAAGTGTGTTAATCAGGCCCATTAATTTATTATATCTTTCATTTGGATTGGCGGGGGACATAGACCAACACTTTTCACACTGTGACTGGTAACAGGTTCCAGGTAGCAGGAGCAGAATGTCGAGCATGTATTATGCATGAAGATGTGCTGACAGGAACCTGTTTACTACGACAGAACCTGAATGAACCTGTAGACTACAGGAAAGAGTAATTGTGTTTCCCTCAGAGGAGGGTGAGGAAGCCTAAACGCTGACCCAAAACCCGTGATTCAGCTAGTCCTACAGTTACACTAAACTATAGGAGAAACTTGTTATCCATCTAGTCCTACAGTTATTCCTCTAAACTATAGGAGAAACTTGTTATCCATCTAGTCCTACAGTTATTCCTCTAAACTATAGGAGAAACTTGTTATCCATCTAGTCCTACAGTTATTCCTCGAATCTAAACTATAGGAGAAACTTGTTATCCTTCTAGTCCTACAGTTTTACCTCCAATCTAAACTATAGCAGAAACTTGTTATCCTTCTAGTCCTACAGTTATTCCTCCAATCTAAACTATAGGAGAAACTTGTTATCCATCTAGTCCTACACGTATTCCTCCAATCTAAACTATAGGAGAAACTTGTTATCCATCTAGTCCTACACGTATTCCTCCAATCTAAACTATAGGAGAAACTTGTTATCCATCTAGTTGTTATGGAACAGAGACTCAAGGCAAAAGGTTCCAAAAGAGTAACAGGTTTATTGAAATGATGAAGGTGAGTCCCAGTGGTAAATTGCAGGAGAGAATGTCTCTGTTAGGTGACGATGGGAAATCCTGACAGGTTATAGATTACTTGTCGATAATGAAGGAGGTAGCCGGATGATGATTACTGGAATCAGGAAGACGAAGGAGACACTGGAAGGCAGATGAATAAAGCTGGCATCAAAGGTATAGGTCAGATGAACCGGGAGTGAGTCATTACTCAAACGAGACCAGACAAAGTGACTGTGTGAAGAGAGTGGCTTTAAGCTGACTGTGCTGATGATCAAATGACGTGCAGGTGCGGGTGATTAGAACTCAGGTGACAGTGATCTCTGTGATTGTGTGGTGGTGGATCCTGGTTGATCCCTGACAGTACCCCCCTCCACGGCCCGCCCCTGAGGGCCGAGGACCCCGACGTCGTGGTGGTCGGCCTCTTCCTTTGGGGTGCTGGACGATCTGGGTGAGTTTCATGGAATGTAGTAAGGAGGGTTGGATCTAGGATATCTTCCCTGGGTGTCCATGAACGTTCCTCTGGTCCATAGCCCTCCCAGTCCACCAGGTACTCCAGATGACCACCACGGCGCCGGGAGTCCAAGATAGCACGGACAGTGTAGACCTTTCCATCCTCCAGCACTAACAAAAGAGGGGGTTCCTCTGTCGGGACAGGCTCTGTGGAGGGAACAGAAACAGGTGAATGATAGGGCTTGAGGAGTGAAACATGAAAGGTAGAGTAAATCCTGTAGTGTGCGGGTAATTGCAGCTGGTAGGTGACTGGGTTGATCTGTCGGGTGATGGTGAAGGGGCCAACGTATCTGGGACTCAGCTTCTTGCAGGGCAGGCGCAGCTTGATGTCCCAGGTCGAAAGCCAGACCTTCTGTCCTGGCTGGAAGGTGTGTGCTCTCCGAGTGTCTGCTTGGATCTTTTGTCTGCGCACTGCCCTTTGAAGATGATGATAAACATCGTCCCAGACCCTCTCACTCTCTCGCAACCAAAAATCGACGGAGGGGACGTCGGAGGGTTCTCCGGACCACGGGAACAGGGGAGGCTGGTAGCCGAGCACGCACTGGAAGGGAGTGAGTCCAGTGGAAGGCTGCCGGAGGGAGTTCTGCGCGTACTCGCCCCAGCCTAGGAATTGATTCCAAGAGTTCTGGTGGCCATGGCAGAAGGTTCTCAGAAAGCGTCCAATCTCCTGTATCTTCCTCTCCATTTGCCCATTCGTCTGAGGATGGTAACCAGAAGAGAGACTGACGGTCACACCTAGAAGTCTGAAGAAAAACGTGAGTGAAGAGTAGCTCGGCAGTGCTCATAGCAGTAGGTAGACCTTTCAAAGGAATCAGACAACAAGATTTGGAGAATCGGTCAACAATAACTAGGATACATGTATTACCTTCGGATGGAGGTAGGTCGGTGGCGAAGTCTACTCCTAGGTGTGACCAGGGGCGCCGGGGATCGGACAATGGAAGGAGTTTGCCGGATGGAAGATGGCGTGGGCTCTTGGAGATGGCGCAGTCTGGACGTCCCTGGACGAACCTTCTCACATCCCTGGCCATGTTGGGCCACCAGAAGCGATCTTGTAGCAGTAAGAGGGTACGGTTGGCCCCTGGATGACCAGTGCCCACAGAAGAATGTGCCAGGTGCGTGAGATTAGTGCGTTGTGACCTGGGAACATAGGTGTGACCGGGTGGACACCCCAACGGAGATGGCTCGGAGGCACTGGAGGAGGAAAGCTGCTGATGGATGGACCACTGGATGGGGCTCAAGAGGATCTTTCGAGGTAATATGGGCTCCTGATCTTCAGTCTTCTCTTCGGGGTTATGGAAACAGGACAGAGCATCAGCTTTGAGATTCTTAGTACCGGGACGATAGGAGATGGTGAAATTGAATCGAGTGAAAAACAAAGCCCATCTTGCCTGTCTGGGGTTGAGGCGTTTAGCATTTCGGAGATATTGAAGATTTTTGTGATCGGTGAGAACTGTGAATTTCTCCTTGGCACCCTCCAGCCAGTGTCTCCACTCTTCTAAGGCGAGCTTGATGGCCAGTAGATCTCCATTACCAATATCGTAATTGATCTCCGCCGGGGACAGTTTCTTCGAGAAGAAGGCACATGGATGAGGACGTGCTGGGTTCCCCTGCTGCTGCGATAGCACCGCTCCCACTCCAGTAGTGGAGGCGTCGACCTCGACGACGAACGGCTTGTTGGGGTCTGGAGTGATGAGGAGCGGTGCACTTGTGAGTCTTTGAGTCTCTGAAAAGCCTGCTTGGCAGCTGGTGACCAGGACAGAGACTTGGGTTTTTTCCTAAGGAGGTTGGTCAACGGGGAGGTGATGGAGCTGTAGTTATGGATGAACCGGCGATAGAAATGGGAAAATCAGAGGAAACGTTGGAGCTCTTTGATGGTGGTAGGTGTCGGCCAGTTTCGGACCGCATTCACCTTCCCCTCGTCCATCTGGATGCCGTGTTCACTGATATTATAGCCGAGAAACTGGACGGTAGGTTGATGGAAGGTGTATTTCTCGGCCTTGAGGAATAGGCTATGTGCTCTGAGGCGTTGGAGGACCTCCGGCAACGTGATGGCGATGTTCGGCTAGGCTCCGGGAATAGATCAGAATATCATCTATGTAGATGATCACGGTACGATGAAGGAGTTCCCGGAGCACCTCGTGCATAAAGTCCTGGAATACGGAGGGAGCATTAGCCAGTCCATATGGCATAACCAGGTATTCATAGTGTCCAGTAGGAGTTATGAAGGCCGTCTTCCATTCGTCCCCCTCACGTATCCGAACGAGGTTATACGCGCTGCGGAGGTCCAACTTAGTGAACACAGCTGCTCCACGAAGTTGTTCCAGGGCTGCTGGGACGAGAGGAAGTGGGTACCGGAACTTCACAGTGATGTTGTTGAGTGCTCGATAGTCTATGCAGGGCCGCAAACCTCCGCCCTTCTTTGCCACGAAGAAAAAACTTGAAGCAGCAGGGGAAGTGGAAGGGCGGATGTAGCCTTGTTGGAGAGCCTCTTCAACGTACTCCTCCATGGCCTTCTGTTCCGGGAGTGATAGAGGATAGATCTTACTGTGGGGCACTGGTTCATCCGGAAGGAGGTCGATGGCGCAGTCCCATGGCCGGTGTGGCCATGGGAAACGATGCTCGTTTGGGGCAGAATACGTCACTTAAGGGGGCATAGCAGGCTGGAATATTGACGGACTGTTGTTCCACTGGGCTTTCGATGGAGGTTGACTGGACCGGTAGAGGAATCACAGGTTGAGGTAGGTGTGGAAAACAGTCCGGGAAACAGCAATCGCCCCACTTCAGGACTTCTCCGGTGGTCCAGGAGAGATCCGGATCGTGTTGCACTAGCCACGGGCGTAAAGCAGTATGTTTACATACTGCTTTACTCATCTCATATGTATATACTGTATTCTATTCTACTGTATTTTAGTCAATGCGACTCAGACATTGCTCGTCCTAATATTTATATATTTCTTAATTCCATTCTTTTACTTTTTGAATTTGTGTATAGTTGGGAATTGTGAAAATACAACTGCACTATTGGAGCTAGGAACACAAGCATTTCGCTACACCAGCAATAACATCTGCTAAATATGTGTATGTGACCAATAACATTAGATTTGATGTGAGAATGTGCTTAGCTTCCTGCAAACTTTAAACCATCCGTACGAAGTGGTTGAAATGCTACTTTACAGCAGGCAGTAGCCTAGTATTTTGTAGTGGTTGAAGTACTGCATTACAGCAGGCAGTAGCCTAGTATTTTGTAGTGGTTGAAGTACTGCATTACAGCAGGCAGTAACCTAGTATTTTCTAGTGGTTGAAGTACTGCATTACAGCAGGCAGTAGCCTAGTATTTTGTAGTGGTTGAAGTACTGCATTACAGCAGGCAGTAACCTAGTATTTTCTAGTGGTTGAAGTACTGCATTACAGCAGGCAGTAGCCTAGTATTTTCTAGTGGTTGAAGTACTGCATTACAGCAGGCAGTAGCCTAGTATTTTGTAGTGGTTGAAGTACTGCATTACAGCAGGCAGTAACCTAGTATTTTCTAGTGGTTGAAGTACTGCATTACAGCAGGCAGTAGCCTAGTATTTTGTAGTGGTTGAAGTACTGCATTACAGCAGGCAGTAGCCTGGTATTTTGTAGTGGTTGAAGTACTGCATTACAGCAGGCAGTAGACTAGTATTGTTGGCCAGAAGAAACTATTGGCTGCAGGCCAGGACACTGGGTTACAGTAGGCACCACCCCAGGGGCCTCAATTATAGCCGTTGTATACGATTCAGACTAAACTTTCGTAGTGACATTTGGCTGTATCTAACAGACATAAAGTTCATCATCAGACAAAACAAATTGCAAATTGTTGTGGACTATTAAACAGACGGTTTGACTATTAATAATGTTTTGCATTTACTTTTTAACCAAACTTATAGCCAATGCTGCAAAGCCCAAGGAGTCTGACACATAATAGAAAACATTGGGAACTACAGGAGCCTAGGTCTACTTACAGTGGTAGCTCAACGTTCTATTCACCTGTTCACTTCTTTCATGAACCTCCCTCCCTTACCGATGCATAGAGCAACACACTTGATATAGTAGCCTATCTAATAGGCCGATTATATGAGAGATTACTGAAATCAATGGCGCCAACTAAACTGACTTTTTGGGATATAAAGAAGGATTTTATCTAACAAAACGACCATGCATGTTGTAGCTGGGACCCTTTGGATTGTAAACAGAGGAAGATTTTCAAAAAGTACGTGATTATTTAATCGCTATTTGTGATTTTGTGAAGCCTGTGCTGGTTGAAAAATAGGTTGATGTGAGGCGCCGTCCTCAAACACTCCCATGGTATGCTTTCGCTGTAAAGCATATTGTAAATTGGACAATGCAGTTAGATTAACCAATATAAGATACTTGTATGTTCATAAATGTTTAATATTAAGATTATTTGTTTGAATTGCGCGCCCTCCAATTTCACTGGATGTTGTAGACAGGTGTCCCGCTAGCGGGATGCCTAGCCTTATTAACAAACCTCCAAACGAGCTTCAATGCCATACAACACTCCCTCAGTGTCCTCCAACTGCTCTTAAATGCAAGTAAGACGAAATGCATGCCCTTCAACCGAGCGCTGCCTGCACCCGCCCGCCCGTCTAGCATCACTACTCTTTACAGTTCTGACTTAGAATATGTGGAAAACTATAAATACCTAGGTGTCTGGTTAGACTGTAAACTCACCTTCCAGACTCACATTAAGCATCTCTAATCCAAAATTAAATCTAGAATCGGCTTCCTAAGCATCCTTCACTCATGCTGCCAAACATACCCTCGTAAAACTGACTATGCTACAAATCCATGACTTCGGCGATGTAATTTACAAAATAGCCTCCAACACTCTACTCAGCAAATTGGATGTAGTCTATCACAGTGCCATCTGTTTTGTTACCAAAGCCCCATATACTACCCACCACTGCGACCTGTATGCTCTCGTTGGCTGGCCCTCACTACATATCCATCACCAATCCCACTGGCTCCAGGTCATCTATAAGTCTTTGCTAGGTAAAGCCCCGCCTTATCTCACCTCACTGGTCACCATAGCAACACCCACACGTAGCACGCGCTCCAGCAGGTATATTTCACTAGTCATCCCCAAATCCTCTTCGGTCGCCTTTCCTTCCAGTTCTCTGCTGCCAATGACTGGAACAATTGCAAAAGTCACTGATGCTGGAGACTTATATCTCCTTCACTAACTTTAAGCATCAGCTGTCAGAGCAGCTCACCGATCACTACATCTGTACACAGCCCATCTGTAAGTAGCCCACCCAACTACCTCATCCCCATATTGTTATTTATTTGCTCTTTTGCACCCCAGTATCTCTACTTGCACATCATCATCTACACATCTATCACTCCAGTGTTAATCTGCTGACTGGTTGCTTGGCTGGTTGCATCAATGCCTGGTACGGCAATTGCTCCGCCTCTGACCACAAGGCACTGCAGAGGGTAGTGCGTATGGCCCAGTACATCACTGGGGCTAAGCTGCCTGCCATCCAGGGCCTCTACACCAGACGGTATCAGAGGAAGGCCCTAAAATTGTCAAAGACCCCAGCCACCCCAGTCATAGACTGTTCTCTCTACTACCGCATGGCAAGCGGTACCGGAGTGCCAAGTCTAGGACAAAAAGGCTTCTCAACAGTTTTTACCCCCAAGCCATAAGACTCCTGAACAGGTAATCAAATGGCTACCTGGACCTAGATGGGTTCCTTTACTTACAAGCCTACTTTTCCAAATAATACCCAGTTGCCCAGAGACAACACATTGGGGTCCGCCCCCAGCTGCCATGCTCAGCAAATAGGAGTGAAAATGGGCTTCCATAAAGTTGGTGCAAACTACCAATGCATTTCAACAATATTGCCAGACGGCCAGGAATGGATTACATCTGACACGGTAACTTCTGCTGCCTGTCAACCGTGAAAGCACTGGTGATGGTGAATATATTAGCTAAGTAGATAACTGGTACTAGCTAGTTAGCTAGTAGCTACTTTTAATGTCTAGTTTTGATTTAAATTTGGTTGGTTGTCAACTAACGTGAATTAGTTGATAAATACAGTTTTCCCAGTGTGAGTCCGGACTCACTGAGCATCCCACGCTCCTGCTATCCTCCAACTCTGCTCTGCCTTTTAAAACACTCTCCTCTCTTCTACTCCAGCTTTCTTTCTCCCCTCAACAACCACCATCCAACCCTCCACCACCCCAACCATTATCTCACATTTCAGCCAGTCTAAGATGACGCTGGAACCGTCCTTTACCTCTTTACCTCCTTACATCCTTACCTCCTTACATCCTACCCATCCCTGATGTTATGAAACCCTCCCTTACATCCTACCCATCCCTGATGTCATGAAACCCTCCCTTACATCCTTACCTCCTTATATCCTTACCTCCTTACATCCTTACCCATCCCTGATGTCATGAAACCCTCCCTTACATCCTTACCCATCCCTGATGTCATGAAACCCTCCCTTACATCCTACCCATCCCTGATGTCATGAAACCCTCCCTTACATCCTTACCTCCTTACATCCTTACCCATCCCTGATGTTATGAAACCCTCCCTTACATCCTTACCTCCTTACATCCTTACCCATCCCTGATGTTATGAAACCCTCCCTTACATCCTACCCATCCCTGATGTCATGAAACCCTCCCTTACATCCTTACCTCCTTACATCCTTACCTCCTTACATCCTTACCCATCCCTGATGTCATGAAACCCTCCCTTACATCCTTACCTCCTTATATCCTACCCATCCCTGATGTCATGAAACCCTCCCTTACATCCTTACCTCCTTATATCCTACCCATCCCTGATGACATGAAACCCTCCCTTACATCCTTACCCATCCCTGATGTCTTGAAACCCTCCCTTACATCCTACCCATCCCTGATGTTATGAAACCCTCCCTTACATCCTACCCATCCCTGATGTTATGAAACCCTCCCTTACATCCTTACCTCCTTACATCCTTACCTCCTTACATCCTACCCATCCCTGATGTCATGAAACCCTCCCTTATATCCTACCCATCCCTGATGTTATGAAACCCTCCCTTACATCCTTACCCATCCCTGATGTCATGAAACCCTCCCTTACATCCTTACCTCCTTACATCCTTACCTCCTTACATCCTTACCCATCCCTGATGTCATGAAACCCTCCCTTATATCCTACCCATCCCTGATGTTATGAAACCCTCCCTTACATCCTTACCCATCCCTGATGTCTTGAAACCCTCCCTTACATCCTTACCCCCTTACATCCTTACCCATTCCCTGGATAGGACGGTGTATCAGTGACCGTAGACAATCGGCCAGAGTGGGGCTGGGAGGGAGCAGGCTTTGTGAGAGCTACAGAGAAGGAGGGGTGGATGGGGAGAAGAATGGGGGAGAAGGCGGGGGAGGAAAAAGAAGGAGGGTGTACAGGGGTAGTTACACCCAGTCCATTAATATGAGCTACATCCTTTTTCTCTCTCTCTCTCTCTCTCTCTCTCTCTCTCTCTCTCTCTCTCTCTCTCTCTCTCTCTCTCTCTCTCTCTGTCTGTAATAAGGAAACATTGGAGAGTAGCTCTTTATTGGTGGAGGAGCGGGGGGGGTTGACACGGCTTCTTGCCTCCTTAATCTCTTGTCTCGCCTCTCCATCCCCGCCGGTGCCCCCACCTCCCCACCGGTGGCCACATGCTGCTGCTGGAGCCAAGAGGATGCCCCCCGCGGAGAATGTTACTCAGTGTGGTGTCATGGCGGCCGCTCTGCTCCATGCCGTGGTGCCTGATAACTCTAAGTACAGACTGTCACACAGGAAGCTCTCCCTCTTTCCTACACCCATCTCAGCTTTTAAAGTGCCTCACATTCAGCACTGCTCCAAAACGTTGTGCCATTGTGAGGGGGCTGATAATGGAGACATTAGCTGAATGGTAATGTGTTCTCTCCTTGCTAGGTCCAGGCCGTGCCTCTACTCTGGGATGGGAGGGAGAGGAGGTCCATGTTTCCTGAAGCCCAGGACCAGGCCACGCCTCTAGTCTCTCTGTTACTGTCTGTTACTCTCTGTTGCTACTGCTACTGTCTGCTACTGTCTGTTACTGTCTGTTACTGTCTGTTGCTACTGCTACTGTCTGTTACTGTCTGGTACTACTGCTACTGTCTGTTACTGTCTGTTACTGTCTGTTACTGTCTGTTACTGTCTGTTACTATCTGGATCTGTCTGGTACTACTGCTACTGGCTGTTACTGGATGTTACTGTCTGTTACTGTCTGTTACTACTGCTACTGTCTGTTACTGTCTGTTACTGTCTATTACTGTCTGGAACTACTGCTACTGGCTGTTACTGGCTGTTACTGGCTGTTACTGTCTGTTACTATCTGGATCTGTCTGGTACTACTGCTACTGGCTGTTACTGGCTGTTACTGTCTGTTACTGTCTGTTACTGTCTGTTACTATCTGGATATGTCTGGTACTACTGCTACTGGCTGTTACTGGCTGTTACTGGCTGTTACTGGCTGTTACTTTCTGTTACTACTGCTACTGTATGTTACTGTCTGTTGCTGTCTGTTACTTTCTGTTACTACTGCTACTGTCTGTCACTGTCTGTTACTGTCTTTTCATGTCTGTTACTACTGCTACTGTCTGTTACTGTCTGTTACTGTCTGTTACTACTGCTACTGTCTGTCACTGTCTGTTACTGTCTGTTACTACTGCCACTGTCTGTTACTGGCTGTTACTGGCTGCTACTGTCTGTTACTTTCTGTTACTACTGCTACTGTCTTTTACTGTCTGTTACTGTATGTTACTACTGCTACTGTCTGTCACTGTCTGTTACTGTCTTTTCATGTCTGTTACTACTGCTACTGTCTGTTACGGTCTGTTACTACTGCTACTGTCTGTCACTGTCTGTTACTGTCTGTTACTACTGCTGATGTCTGTCACTGTCTGTTACTGTCTGTTACTACTGCTACTGTCTGTTACTGGCTGTTACTGGCTGCTACTGTCTGTTACTTTCTGTTACTACTGCTACTGTCTTTTACTGTCTGTTACTGTATGTTACTACTGCTACTGTCTGTCACTGTCTGTTACTGTATTTTCATGTCTGTTACTACTGCTACTGTCTGTTACTGTCTGTTACTACTGCTACTGTCTGTCACTGTCTGTTACTGTCTGTTACTACTGCTACTGTCTGTTACTGTCTGTTACTGTCTGTTGCTGTCTGTCACTGTCTGTTACTGTATGGTACTACTGCTACAGTATTTTACTGTCTGTAACTGTCTGTTACTACTGCTACTGTCTGTAACTGTCTGTTGCTACTGCTACTGTCTGTTACTGTCTGTTACCACCTGTTACTACTGCTACTGTCTGTTACTGTCTGTTACCACCTGTTACTACTGCTACTGTCTGTTACTGTCTGTTACTACTGCTGCTGTCTGTCACTGTCTGTTACTGTCTGTAACTACTGCTATTGTCTGTTACTGTCTGTTACCACCTGTTACTACTGCTACTGTCTATTACTGTCTGTTACTGTCTGTTACTGTCTGTTACTACTGCTGCTGTCTGTCACTGTATGTTACTGTCTGTAACTACTGCTGTTGTTTGTTACTGTGTGTTACTGTCTGTTACTACTGCTACTGTCTGCCACTGCCTGTTACTGTCTGTTACCACTGCTACTGTCTGTTACTGTTTGTTACTGTCTGTTACTACTGCTACTGTATGTTACTGTCTGTTACTGACATTTACTGTCTTTTACTACTGCTACTGTCTCTTACTGTATGTTACTACTGTTACTGTCTGTTACTATCTGTTACTACTGCTACTGTATGTTACTGTCTGTTACTGTCTGTTACTACTGCTACTGTATGTCACTGTCTGTTATTGTCTGTTACTGTCTGTTACTGTCTTCCATATAGTTTCATGGCTGGTTCTCCTCTAACATGTTAATATAGTTTCATGGCTGGTTCTCCTCTAACATGTTAATATAGTTTCATGGCTGGTTCTCCTCTAACATGTTAATATAGTTTCATGGCTGGTTCTCCTCTAACATGTTAATATAGTTTCATGGCTGGTTGTCCTCTAACATGTTAATATAGTTTCATGGCTGGTTCTCCTCTAACATGTTAATATAGTTTCATGGCTGGTTCTCCTCTAACATGTTAATATAGTTTCATGGCTGGTTCTCCTCTAACATGTTAATATAGTTTCATGGCTGGTTCTCCTCTAACATGTTAATATAGTTTATTAGGCTGGTTCTCCTCTAACATGTTAATATAGTTTCATGGCTGGTTCTCCTCTAACATGTTAATATAGTTTCATGGCTGGTTCTCCTCTAACATGTTAATATAGTTTCATGGCTGGTTGTCCTCTAACATGTTAATATAGTTTCATGGCTGGTTCTCCTCTAACATGTTAATATAGTTTCATGGCTGGTTGTCCTCTAACATGTTAATATAGTTTCATGGCTGGTTGTCCTCTAACATGTTAATATAGTTTCATGGCTGGTTCTCCTCTAACATGTTAATATAGTTTCATGGCTGGTTCTCCTCTAACATGTTAATATAGTTTCATGGCTGGTTCTCCTCTAACATGTTAATATAGTTTCATGGCTGGTTGTCCTCTAACATGTTAATATAGTTTCATGGCTGGTTCTCCTCTAACATGTTAATATAGTTTCATGGCTGGTTCTCCTCTAACATGTTAATATAGTTTCATGGCTGGTTCTCCTCTAACATGTTAATATAGTTTCATGGCTGGTTCTCCTCTAACATGTTAATATAGTTTCATGGCTGGTTCTCCTCTAACATGTTAATATAGTTTCATGGCTGGTTCTCCTCTAACATGTTAATATAGTTTCATGGCTGGTTCTCCTCTAGCATGTTAATATAGTTTCATGGCTGGTTCTCCTCTAACATGTTAATATAGTTTCATGGCTGGTTCTCCTCTAACATGTTAATATAGTTTCATGGCTGGTTCTCCTCTAACATGTTAATATAGTTTCATGGCTGGTTCTCCTCTAACATGTTAATATAGTTTCATGGCTGGTTCTCCTCTAACATGTTAATATAGTTTCATGGCTGGTTCTCCTCTAGCATGTTAATATAGTTTCATGGCTGGTTCTCCTCTAACATGTTAATATAGTTTCATGGCTGGTTCTCCTCTAGCATGTTAATATAGTTTCATGGCTGGTTCTCCTCTAGCATGTTAATATAGTTTCATGGCTGGTTGTCCTCTAACATGTTAATATAGTTTCATGGCTGGTTCTCCTCTAACATGTTAATATAGTTTCATGGCTGGTTCTCCTCTAACATGTTAATATAGTTTCATGGCTGGTTGTCCTCTAACATGTTAATATAGTTTCATGGCTGGTTCTCATCTAACATGTTAATATAGTTTCATGGCTGGTTCTCCTCTAACATGTTAATATAGTTTCATGGCTGGTTCTCCTCTAGCATGTTAATATAGTTTCATGGCTGGTTCTCCTCTAACATGTTAATATAGTTTCATGGCTGGTTGTCCTCTAACATGTTAATATAGTTTCATGGCTGGTTCTCCTCTAACATGTTAATATAGTTTCATGGCTGGTTCTCCTCTAACATGTTAATATAGTTTCATGGCTGGTTCTCCTCTAACATGTTAATATAGTTTCATGGCTGGTTCTCCTCTAACATGTTAATATAGATTCATGGCTGGTTCTCCTCTAACATGTTAATATAGTTTCATGGCTGGTTCTCCTCTAACATGTTAATATAGTTTCATGGCTGGTTCTCCTCTAACATGTTAATATAGTTTCATGGCTGGTTCTCCTCTAACATGTTAATATAGTTTCATGGCTGGTTCTCCTCTAACATGTTAATATAGTTTCATGGCTGGTTCTCCTCTAACATGTTAATATAGTTTCATGGCTGGTTCTCCTCTAACATGTTAATATAGTTTCATGGCTGGTTCTCCTCTAACATGTTAATATAGATTCATGGCTGGTTCTCCTCTAACATGTTAATATAGTTTCATGGCTGGTTCTCATCTAACATGTTAATATAGTTTCATGGCTGGTTCTCCTCTAACATGTTAATATAGTTTCATGGCTGGTTCTCATCTAACATGTTAATATAGTTTCATGGCTGGTTCTCCTCTAACATGTTAATATAGTTTCATGGCTGGTTCTCCTCTAGCATGTTAATATAGTTTCATGGCTGGTTCTCCTCTAACATGTTAATATAGTTTCATGGCTGGTTCTCCTCTAACATGTTAATATAGTTTCATGGCTGGTTGTCCTCTAACATGTTAATATAGTTTCATGGCTGGTTCTCCTCTAACATGTTAATATAGTTTCATGGCTGGTTCTCCTCTAACATGTTAATATAGTTTCATGGCTGGTTCTCCTCTAACATGTTAATATAGTTTATTGGCTGGTTCTCCTTGCTTGCCTTCGTCCAGCAACATTTCACATTCAGCTGTAAATTTCTTACTTCCCGCCCACAGCCAAGAGAAACACAGCTCTGGTTCTCATTACCGAGTGTGTGTGTGCTTATGAATGTGTTTGTTTGTGTGTGTGTGTGTGTGTGTGTGTGTGTACATACATATATTTGTGTATGGGGAGCACCATGGCTTGAACCCCAACCAGATTTCATAATGTGGCACATGGATTAATTAATGTGTTTTCTGAAATCAAATCGAATCAAAGTTTATTGGTCTCATACAGATATTAGCAGATGTTATCGCAGGTGCCACGAAATGCTTATGTTTCTAGCTCCAACGTAGCAGTAATATCTAACAATACAATAACAGTACACACATAATCCAACAGAGCAGTAATACATGTCAATATACTAACAGTACACACATAATCCAACAGAGCAGTAATACCTAACAATACACTAACAGTACACACATAATCCAACAGAGCAGTAATACCTAACAATACACTAACAGTACACACATAATCCAACAGAGCAGTAATACCTAACAATACACTAACAGTACACACATAATCCAACAGAGCAGTAATATCTAACAATACACTAACAGTACAAATATAATCCAACAGAGCAGTAATACCTAACAATACACTAACAGTACACACATAATCCAACAGAGAAGTAATAACAATCAATACACTAACAGTACACACATAATCCAACAGAGAAGTAATACCTAACAATATAATAACAGTATACATATCATCCCAAAAATGTTTAATATGATAATAATAATAACAATAATTCTGCTCATAATATTACTAATAATAAACATACTGCTACATCTACTACTACTACTACTACTACTACTACTGCTACTGCTACTGCTACTACTACTACTACTACTACTACTGCTACTGCTACTGCTACTACTACTACTACTGCTACTACTGCTATACTACTACTACTACTACTACTACTGCTACTGCTACTGCTACTACTACTACTACTACTACTACTACTGCTACTGCTACTACTACTACTACTACTTCTACTACTACTACTACTAATAATAACAATAATAATAATAATACTGATGAGAATTATAATAATACTTATACTACTACTAATAATAATGAAAATAATACTACTACTACTAATAATAGTAGTAATAAAAATAATAACAATAATAATAACACTAATAATAATATGAATAATAATAGTAGTTCTACTACAACTACTATAACTAATAATAATATTTAATGATTTAATAATTATTATTAGTAGTAGTTGTATTATTATTAGTATTATTATTATTATTATTATTATTAGTAGTAGTAGTATTAATATTATTAGTAGTAGTATATGTATTATTATTAGTAGTAGTAGTAGTAGACGTAGTAGTAGACGTAGTAGTATTATTAATATTAGTAGTAGTAGTATAAGTATTATTATTATTTGTAGTAGTATTATTAATATTAGTTGTAGTAGTATAAGTATTATTATTATTATTATTATTATTAGTAGTAGTAGTAGTAGTATAAGTATTATTATTATTATTATTATTTGTAGTAGTAGTAGTATTATTATTATTATTAGTAGTAGTAGTAGTAGTAGTAGTAGTAGTATAAGTATTATTATTATTATTAGTAGTAGTAGTAGTAGTAGTATTAGTATTATTATTATTATTATTATTATTATTATTATTTTTAGTAGTAGTAGTGGTAGTAGTAGTAGTAGTAGCAGTAGTATTAGTAGTAGTAGTATTATTATTATTATTATTAGTAGTAGTAGTAGTATTTGTAGTAGTAGTATTATTATTATTAGTAGTAGTAGTAGTTGTAGTAGTAGTAGTAGTATTATTATTTTAAGTAGTAGTAGTAGTAGTAGTATTATCTAGGGTGTAATCATTAGTCCAACAGTTGCAAACAAGTCTCTATTGGACAAATTCAGGTATGTTCATCATCGTTCCATCTGTTTAAGAAACGTTTTCCAACCGAATCGGCGGATTGACTCCTGATCACACTCAAACACATTTCATTTTCATAGGATCCCTTTGATAGTTGTATAATTCCTTCTCCCATCTATGCGCTCTCCTCCTCTCAATTTTTCCTTTCGCATTAGCTGTCTGTGAACAGGTGAAAAAACGTTCATATCATAACCACTAACCGCTAAACACAACCTACATCATTGTCACCATATTATAACGGTATAGTCAACATATCTACTAGAACTAACGTGTTAGTAAACCCCTCTACAATCCTGCAGTACATTGTACAGTCAGCAAGCACTTTAGCACTGACACCGGAGGGCCCCGGTGGCAATTAATTAATACAACCAAAAGCTTACCATGACTTGGAAAAGCTTATGCTTTCAGTACCATATTCATTATCTGATCCTTTGATTGGATGGACAACATGTCAGTTGCTGCAAGAGCTCTGATAGGTTGGATGACATCCCCCGGAAGTTGTCATAATTACTGTGTGAGTCTGTGGAAGGGAGTGAGAACCACAAGCCTCCTAGGTTTTGTATTGAAGTCTATGTACCAGAGGAGGATGGAAACTAGCTGTCCTCCGGCTATACAATGGTGCTACCCTTTAGAGTGCTGCTGAGGCTACTGTAGACCTTCAATTATTTGGTGACTTGAATATATTTTGTATAATTTTATCTAAAAAGGACAACTTGTTTCAGGATTTACTTTCTTCTGAAATTCATTGAGGAGGATGGTCACACCTGTTGATTTTTCCTTTTTCATTTGGTTTTACAGCCTGAATTTAAAATAGATTAAATAGAGATTTTAAGTCCAAAGTGGAATATTTTTTGTACACATTTTTTATCCTTTTTTAACTTAATAAAAAAAATGACAATGAAATGTCTTGAGTCAATAAGTATTCAACCCCTTTGATATGGCAACCTAAGTAAGTTGTGAAGTAAACGTGTGCTAACTTCTTCAGACTAGGGTATATTTTTCTGAATTTCCACCTGACTGACGTGCCCAAAGTAAACTGCCTGTTACTCAGGCCCAGAAGCTAGGATGTGCATTTCAAATCAAATCAAATCAATTTTATTTGTCACATACACATGGTTAGCAGATGTTAATAATGCGAGTGTAGCGAAATGCTTGTGCTTCTAGTTCCGACCATGCAGTAGTATCTAACAAGTAATCAAACAATTTCACAACAACTACCTTATACACACAAGTGTAAAGGAATGAATACGAGTATGTACATATAAATATATGGATGAGCGATGGCTGACCGGCATAGGCAAGATGCAGTAGATGGTATATAGTACAGTATATACATGTGAGATGAGTAATGTAGGATATGTAAACATTATATAAATGGCATCGTTTAAAGTGGTTAGTGATACATTTCTTACATATGAAGCACATGCAATTCCAGCTCCCATATTGCAATTCCTATGGCTTCCACTAGATCTCAACAGTCTTTGTTCAAGGTTTCAGGCTTGTATCTTCCCAAACGAGGAAGAATTCTGAGTTTTGATACAGGAACCCACAGTTGGAAATCAGTCTGTGCACGAGACGAAGAGGACGCACGCCACCTAATTTTTCATTTCTATTAAACATACTTCTTTACGTATGAAATATTATAGTTTAATTACATTTTAGGATACTTGAGGATTAAGTAGAAAAGTTTAGCGATACCTTTTTGGATTCCTTTCTCTGCATGTTGAACGAGTGGATTTCTCAAATCAATGGTGCCAACTAAACAGACTATTTGGGATATAAAGAAGGATTTTATCTAACAAAACAACCATGCGTGTTGTAGCTGGGACCCTTTGGATTGCAAATCAGAGAAAGACTTTCAAAAAATAAGCAAATATTTAATCGCTATTTGTGATTTTATTAAGCCTGTACTGGTTGAAAAAATATTTTGTTGTGGGGCACCGTCCTCAAACAATCGCATGGTATGCTTTCGCTGTAAAGCCTATTGTAAATCGGGCAATGCAGTTAGATTAACAAGAATTTAAGCTTTTAACCGGTATAAGATACTTGTATGTTCATAAATGTTTAATATTCATAATTCTTATGATTTATTTGAATTGCACGTCCTCCAATTTCACCGGAAGTTGTCGACAGGTGTCCCGCCTAGCCTTAATTAACAAGTCACCTAATAGCTGCATGGACTAAATTATAGTGGTAAACGTGATTCTTTAATGACTTCCCTATCTCTGTGCCCAACACACAATTATACAGGGCATTCAGAAAGTATTCAGACCCCTTTGATTTTTTCCACATTTTTCCACCTTATTTTAGAATTGATTACATTGTTTTTCCCCTCATCAATCTACACACAATACCTTCATAATGACATCACAATACTCCATAATGACATCACAATACCCCACAATGACATCACAATACCTTCATAATGACATCACAATACCCCATAATGACATCACAATACCACACAATGACATCACAATACCTTCATAATGACAAAGAAAAACGTTTTTTAGACATTTTTGCAAATTTATTAAAAATAAATAACTGAAATGTTACATTTATGTAAGTATTCAGACTCTTTATTCAGTACTTCGTTGAAGCACCTTCATGCAGTGATTACAGTCTTGAGTGTTCTTGGATATGACGCTACAAGCTTGGCACACTTGTATTTGGGGAGTTTCTCCCATTCTTCTCTGCAGATCCTCTCAAACTCTGTCAGATTGGATGGGGAGCATTGCCGCGCAGCTATTTTCAGTTCTCTCCAGAGATGTTAGATTGGGTTAAAGTCCAGGCTCTGGCTGGGCCACTCAAGGACATCCAACATTGTCTTGTTGGAAGGTGAACCTTCACTCCAGTCTGAGGTCCTGAGCACTCTGCAGCAGGTTTTCATCAAGGATCTCTCTGTACTTTGCTGAATTAATCTTTCCCTCAATCCTGACTAGTCTCCCAGTCCCTGACGCTGAAAAACATCCCCACAGCATGATGCTGCTACCACAATGCCTCACCGTAGGGATGGTTCCAGGTTTCCGCCAGATGTGACGCTTGGCATTCAGGCCAAAGATTGCAATCTTGGTTTCATCAGACCAGAGAATCTCGTTTCTCACAGTCTGAGAGACTTTAGGTGCCTTTTGGCAAACTCAAAAGGGGGCTGTCACGTGCCTTTTTACTGAGGAGTGGTTTCCGTCTTGGCCGCTCTCCAATAAAGTTCTGATTGGTGGAGTGCTGCAGAGATGGTTGTCCTTCTAGAAGGAACTCTGGAGCTCTGTCAGAGTGACTGTCATGTTATTGGTCACCTCCCTAACCAATGCCCTTCTCCCCCGATTGCTCAGTTTGGTAGTTTGGCCGGGCGGCCAGCTCTACAAAGAGTCTTGGTGGTTCCAAACTTCTTCCATTTAAGAATGATGAAGGCCGCTGTGTTCTTGGGGACCTTCAATGCTGCAAATTTTTTTTGGTACCATTACCCAGATCTGTGCCTTTACACAATCATGTCTCGGAGCTCTATGGACAATTGCTTCGACCTCATGGCTTGGTTTTTGCTCTGACATGCGCTGTCAACTGTGGGACCTTATATAGACAGGTGTGTGCCTTTCCAAATCATGTCCAATCAATTGAATTTACCACAGGTGGACTCCAATCAAGTTGTAGAAACATCTCAAGGATCATCAATGGAAACAGGATTCACCTGAGCTCAATTTCAAATCTTATATCAAAGAGTCTGAATACTTATGTAAATAAGGTGTTTATGTTTTTTATTTGTAATAAATATGCCAACATTTCTTAACCTGTTTTCACTTTGTCATTACGGGGTATTTTGTGTAGATTGCTGGATAATTTTTGAATAAGGCTGTAACATAACAGAAAGTGGAAAAAGTCACGGGGTCTGAATACTTTCTGAAGGCACTGTATAAAGTGAGTACAACAGCATAAAAACACTATTAATTGGGTTGTGGGGACAAGTTGTGGGGAGGCGAGGTGGTTGGGTTTACGTGGCGAGGGGATTGGATCGAGGGTCTGAGAGGGTTGGTTTGAGGTGCCAATGGGAGGCGAGGGGGTTGGTTTGAGGGGCCAATGGGAGGTGAGGGGGATGGTTTGAGGGGCCGAGGGAGGCAAGGGGTATGGCGGAGGATTTGTGGACTTGGCTCCTTTATGTACTTTGACCCCAGGTCCACAGGAGGCCCAAGGAGGGCACATGCCAAAATCCCCAGGTACCCTGTCCTCTCACTCACCTCAGTCTTAGAGATATCTCTGTGAAAGAGTGTGTGTGTGTGTGTGTGTTGGAGGCTGGGCTGCTTGTGTTCAGATGATACCCCGTCTCTCTGTCCGTCTATTTTGTCCTCTTTCTCTCTCCATCTCCGTCTCTCATCTGGAGTAAACAAGTCCGTAACTTGGAAATTCCTCCCTATAAACATCAACATGGACATTCCTCCCTATAAACATCAACTTGGATATTCCTCCCTATAAACATCAACATGGACATTCCTCCCTATAAACATCATCTTGGACATTCAACCCTATAAACATCATCTTGGACAATCCTCCCTATAAACATCAACTTGGACATTCCTCCCTATAAACATAAAGATGGATATTCCTCCCTATAAACATCATCTTGGACATTCAACCCTATAAACATCATCTTGGATATTCCTCCCTATAAACATCATCTTGGACATTACTCCCTATAAACATCAACTTGGACAATCCTCCCTATAAACATCAAGATGGACATTCCTCCCTATAAACATCAACTTGAACATTCCTCCATATAAACATCAACTTGGACATTCCTCCCTATAAACATCAACTTGAACATTCCTCCATATAAACATCAACTTGGACATTCCTCCCTATAAACATCAACTTGGACATTCCCCCCTATAAACATCAACATGGACATTCCTCCCTATAAAAATGAACTTGGACATTCCTCCCAATAAACATCAACTTGGACATTCCTCCCTATAAACATCAACTTGGACATACCTCCCTATAAACATCAACTTGGACATTCCTCCCTATATTAATCGACTTGGACATTCCTCCCTGTTATATATTATCCACCATCTAGCCCTATTATCCACCAAATAGTCTATTATCTATTATCCACAATCTAGCCTATTATCTAATATCCACCATCTAGCCTATTATCTATTATCCACCATCTGGCCTATTATCTATTATCCACCATCTATCCTATTATCTATTATCCACCATCTGGCCTATTATATATTATCCACCATCTAGCCTAGTATCTATTATACACCATCTAGCCTATTATATATTATCCACCATCTAGCCTATTATCTATTATCCACCATCTGGCCTATTATCTATTATCCACCATCTAGCCTATTATCTATTATCCACCATCTGGCCTATTATCTATTATCCACCATCTAGCCTATTATCTATTATCCACCATCTGGCCTATTATCTATTATCCACCATCTAGCCTATTATCTATTATCCACCATCTAGCCTATTATCTATTATCCTCCATCTAGCCTATTATCCACCATCTAGCCTATTATCTATTATCCTCCATCTAGCCTATTATCCACCATCTAGCCTATTATCCACCATCTAGCTTATTATATATTATCCACCATCTAGCCTATTATCTATTATCCACCATCTAGCCTATTATCTATTATCCACCATCTAGCCTATTATCTATTATATACCATGTAGCCTATTATCTATTATCCACCATCTAGCCTATTATCTATTATCCTCCATCTAGCCTATTATCCTCCATCTAGCCTATTATCTATTATCCACCATCTAGCCTATTATATATTATCCACCATCTAGCCTATTATCTATTATATACCATGTAGCCTATTATCTATTATCCACCATCTAGCCTATTATCTATTATCCTCCATCTAGCCTATTATCCTCCATCTAGCCTAGTATCTATTATCCACCATCTATCATATTATCTATTATCCACCATCTAGCCTATTATCTATTGTCCACCATCTAGCCTATGATCTATTATCCACCATCTGGCCTATTATCTATTATCCACCATCAAGCCTTTCAGCCACCATCTGGCCTATTATCCGCCATTTAGCCTATTATCTATTATCCACCATCTAGCCTATTATATATTATCCAGCATCTAGCCTAGTATCCACCATCTAGCCTATTATCTATTATCCACCATCTGGCCTATTTTCCAGCATCTAGCTTATGTTTCTATTATCCACCATCTAGCCTAGTATCTATTATCCAACATCTAGCCTATTATCCAGCATCTAGCCTATTATCTATTAAATCAAATCAAAAAATCAAATCAAATCAAATTTTATTTGTCACATACACATGGTTAGCAGATGTTAATGCGAGTGTAGCGAAATGCTTGTGCTTCTAGTTCCGACCATGCAGTAGTATCTAACAAGTAATCTAACAAATTCACAACAACTACCTTATACACACAAGAGTAAAGGAATGAATACGAGTATGTACATATAAATATATGGATGAGCGATGGCTGACCGGCATAGGCAAGATGCAGTAGATGGTATGGAGTACAGTATATACACATATATATACATATATATATATATATATATATATATATGAGATGAGTAATGTAGGATATGTAAACATTATATAAATGGCATTGTTTAAAGTGGCTAGTGATACATTATTTCATCCAGTTATAATTATTAAAGTGGCTAGAGATTTGGTTCGATGGTAGAACGGAATAGGCAAGATACAGTAGATGGTTTAGAATACAGTGTATACATTTGATATGAGTATGTTGGATACGTAAATCTTATATACAAAATTGTTTAAAGTGGCTAGTGATACATTTGTTACATCCAATTCCTATGTTTAAAGTGGCTAGAGATTTAAGTCAGTATGTTGGCAGCAGCCACTCAATGTTAGTGATGGCTGTTTAACAGTCTGATGGCCTTGAGGTAGAAGCTGTTTTTCAGTCTCTCGGTCCCAGCTTTGATGCACCTGTACTGACCTCGCCTTCTGGATGATAGCGGGGTGAACAGGCAGTGGCTCGGGTGGTTGTTGTCCTTGATGATCTTTTTGGCCTTCCTGTGACATCGGATGGTGTAGGTGTCCTGGAGGGCAGGTAGGTTTCCCCCGGTGATGCGCTGTGCAGTCCTCACTACCCTCTGGAGAGCCTTACGGTTGTGGGTGGAGCAGTTGCCGTACCAGGCGGTGATACAGCCCGACAGGATGCTCTCAATTGTGCATCTGTAAAAGTTTGTGAGTGATTTTGGTGACAAGCCGAATTTCTTCAGCCTCCTGAGGTTGAAGAGGCGCTGCTTGCGCCTTCTTCACCACGCTGTCTGTGTGGGTGGACCAATTCAGTTTGTCCGTGATGTGTACACCGAGGAACTTAAAACTTTCCACCCTCTCCACTACTGTCCCCTCGATGTGGATAGGGGGGTGCTCCCTCTCCTGTTTCCTGAAGTCCACGATCATCTCCTTTGTTTTGCTGACATTGAGTGAGAGGTTATTTTCCTGACACCACACTCCGAGGGCCCTCACCTCTTCTCTGTAGGCCGTCTCGTCGTTGTTGGTAATCAAGCCTACCACTGTAGTGTCGTCAGCAAACTTGATGATTGAGTTGGATGCGTGCTTGGCCACGCAGTCATGGGTAAACAGGGAGTACAGGAGAGGGCTGAGAACGCACCCTTGTGGGGCCCCAGTGTTGAGGATCAGCGGAGTGGAGATGTTGTTTCCTACCCTCACCACCTGGGACCGGCCCGTCAGGAAGTCCAGGACCCAGTTGCACAGGGCTGGGTCGAGACCCAGGGTCTCGAGCTTAATGACGAGCTTGGAGGCAACTATGGTGTTAAATGCTGAGCTGTAGTCGATGAACAGCATTCTTACATAAGTATTCCTCTTGTCCAGATGGGTTAGGGCAGTATGCAGTGTGATTGCGATTGCGTCGTCTGTGGACCTATTGGGACGGTAAGCAAATTGGAGTGGGTCCAGGGTGTCTGGCAGGATGGAGGTGATATGATCCTTGACTAATCTCTCAAAGCACTTCATGATGACGGAAGTGAGTGCTACAGGGCGATAGTCAATTATTATTGTTATTATTATTATTATTATTATTATTATTATTATTATTATTATCAATTATTATTATTCACCATCTATCCTATTATCTATTATCCACGACCTGCCCTATTATACAACATCTAGCCTATTATCCATCATCTAGCCTATTATCTATTATCCACCAAATAGCCCATTATCTATTATCCACCATCGGGCCTATTATCTATTATCCACCATCTAGCCTATTATCCACCATCTAGCCTATTATCTATTATCCACCATCTAGCCTATTATCCACCATCTAGCCTATTATCTATTATCCACCATCTGGCCTATTATCCAGCATCTAGCCTATTATCTAATATCCACCATCTAGCCTATTATCTATTATCCACCATCTAGCCTATTATCTATTATCCACCATCTATCATATTATCTATTATCCACCATCTAGCCTAGAATCTATTATCCACCATCTAGCCTATTATCCACCATCTAGCCTAGAATCTATTATCCACCATCTAGCCTATTATCTATTATCCACCATCTAGCCTATTATCTATTATCCAACATCTAGCCTAGTATCTATTATACACCATCTAGCCTAGTATCTAATATCTACCATCTAGCCTATTATCTATTATCCACCATCTAGCCTATTATCTATTACCTTCCATCTAGCCTATTATCTATTATCCACCATCTAGCCTATTATCTATTATCCACCAACTAGCCTATTATCTATTATCCACCAACTAGCCTATTATCTATTATCCGCCATCTAGCCTATTATCTATTATCCACCATCTAGCCTATTATCTATTATCCAACATCTAGCCTAGTATCTATTATCCACCATCTAGCCTATTATATATTATCCACCATCTAGCCTAGTATCTATTATCCACCATCTAGCCTATTATATATTATCCACCATCTAGAATAGTATCTATTATCAACCATCTAGCCTATTATCTATTATCCACCATCTAGAATAGTATCTATTATCAACCATGCAGCCTATGATCTATTATCCAACATCTAGCCTAGTATCTATTATCCACCATCTAGCCTATTATATATTATCCACCATCTAGCCTAGTATCTTTTATCAACCATGCAACCTATTAACTATTATCCACCATCTAGCCTATTATCTATTATCCACCATCTAGCCTATTATCTATTATCCAACATCTAGCCTATTATATATTATCCACCATCTAGAATAGTATCTATTATCAACCATGCAGCCTATTATCTATTATCCAACATCTAGCCTATTATCTATTATCCACCATCTAGCCTATTATCTATTATCCAACATCTAGCCTATTATCTATTATCCACCATCTAGCCTATTATCCAACATCTAGCCTATTATCTATTATCCACCATCTAGCCTAGTATCTATTAACCACCATCTAGCCTATTATATATTATCCAACATCTAGCCTATTATATATTATCCACCATCTAGCATAGTATCTATTATCCACCATCTAGCCCATTACCTATTTTCCACCATCTAGCCTATTATCTATTATCCTCCATCTAGCCTAGTATCTATTATCCACCATCTAGCCCATTACCTATTTTCCACCATCTAGCCTATTATATATTATCCACCATCTAGCCCATTACCTATTTTCCACCATCTAGCCTATTATCTATTATCCTCCATCTAGCCTAGTATCTATTATCCACCATCTATCATATTATCTATTATCCACCATCTAGCCTATTATATATTATCCACCATCTAGCCTATTATCTATTATCCACCATCTAGCCTATTATCTATTATCCACCATCTAGCCTATTATATATTATCCACCATCTAGAATAGTATCTATTATCAACCATGCAGCCTATTATCTATTATCCAACATCTAGCCTATTATCTATTATCCACCATCTAGCCTATTATCTATTATCCAACATCTAGCCTATTATCTATTATCCACCATCTAGCCTATTATCTATTATCCACCATCTAGCCTATTATCTATTATCCACCATCTAGCCTATTATATATTATCCACCATCTAGAATAGTATCTATTATCAACCATGCAGCCTATTATCTATTATCCAACATCTAGCCTATTATCTATTATCCAACATCTAGCCTATTATCTTTTATCCAACATCTAGCCTATTATCTATTATCCACCATCTAGCCTATTATCTATTATCCACCATCTAGCCTATTATCTATTATCCACCATCTAGCCTATTATATATTATCCACCATCTAGAATAGTATCTATTATCAACCATGCAGCCTATTATCTATTATCCACCAACTAGCCTATTATCTATTATCCAACATCTAGCCTATTATCTATTATCCACCATCTAGCCTATTATCTATTATCCACCATCTAGCCTATTATCTATTATATACCATCTAGCCTAGTATCTATTATCCACCATCTAGCCTATTATATATTATCCACCATCTAGAATAGTATCTATTATCAACCATGCAGCCTATTATCTATTATCCAACATCTAGCCTAGTATCTATTATCCACCATCTAGCCTAGTATCTATTATCCACCATCTAGCCTATTATCTATTATCCACCATCTAGCCTATTATCTATTATCCAACATCTAGCCTAGTATCTATTATCCACCATCTAGCCTATTATATATTATCCACCATCTAGCCTAGTATCTATTATCCACCATCTAGCCTATTATCTATTATCAACCATCTAGCCCAGTATCTATTATCCACCATCTAGCCCATTACCTATTTTCCACCATCTAGCCTATTATCTATTATCCTCCATCTAGCCTAGTATCTATTATCCACCATCTATCATATTATCTATTATCCACCATCTAGCCTATTATATATTATCCAGCATCTAGCCTAATATCTATTATCCACAATCTATCATATTATCTATTATCCACCATCTAGCCTATTATATATTATCCACCATCTAGCCTATTATCCAGCATCTAGCCTATTATCTATTATCCACCATCTAGCCTATTATCCACAATCTAGCCTATATTTCTATTATCCAGCATCTAGCCTATTATCCAGCATCTAGCCTATTATCTATTATCCACCATCTAGCCTATTATCTATTATCCACCATCTAGCCTATTATCCAGCATCTAGCTTATTATCTATTATCCACCATCTAGCCTATTATCTATTATCCAACATCTAGCCTAGTATCTATTATCCACCATCTAGCCTATTATATATTATCCAACATCTAGCCTATTATCTATTATCCACCATCTAGCCTAGTATCTATTATCCACCATCTAGCCTATTATATATTATCCAGCATCTAGCCTATATTTCTATTATCCACCATCTAGCCTATTATCCACCATCTAGCGTATTATCTATTATCCACCGTCTGGCCTATTATCCACCATCTAGCCTATATTTCTATTATCCACCATCTAGCCTATTATCCACCATCTAGCCTATTATCTATTATCCACTTCCTGCCCTATTATCCAACATCTAGCCTATTATCCACCATCTAGCCTAGTATCTATTATCCACCATCTAGCCTAGTATCTATTATCCACCATCTAGCCTAGTATCTATTATCCACCATCTAGCCTGTTATCTCTTGTCCACCATCTAGCCTATTATCTATTATCCACCATCTGGCCTATTATCTATTATCCACCGTCAAGCCTTTCATCCACCATCTGTCCTATTATCCGCCATTTAGCCTATTATCTAATATCCACCATCTAGCCTATTATCTATTATCCACCATCTAGCCTATTATCAATTATCCACGACCTGCCCTATTATACAACATCTAGCCTATTATCCAACATCTAGCCTATTATCTATTATCCACCATCTAGCCTATTATCTATTATCCACCATCTGCCCTATTATCTATTATCCACCATCTAGCCTGTTATCTATTATCCACCATCTAGCCTATTATCTATTATCCACCATCTAACCTAGTATCTATTATCCACCATCTAGCCTATTATCTATTATCCACCATTTAGCCTATTATCTATTATCCACCATCTAGCCTATTATCTATTATCCAACATCTGGCCTATTATCTATTATCCACCATCAAGCCTTTCATCCACCATCTGGCCTATTATCCAACATCTAGCCTATTATCTATTATCCACCATCTAGCCTATTATCTATTATCCACCATCTGCCCTATTATCCAACATCTAGCCTATTATCCACTATCTAGCCTAGTATCTATTATCCACCATCTAGCCTGTTATCTATTATCCACCATCTAGTCTATTATCTATTATCCACCATCTAGCCTATTATCTATTATCCACCATCTAGCCTAGTATCTATTATCCACCATCTAGCCTATTATCTATTATCCACCATCTAGCCTAGTATCTATTATCCACCATCTAGCCTATTATATATTATCCAGCATCTAGCCTATATTTCTATTATCCACCATCTAGCCTATTATCCACCATCTAGCCTATTATCTATTATCCACCGTCTGGCCTATTATCCACCATCTAGCCTATATTTCTATTATCCACCATCTAGCCTATTATCCACCATCTAGCCTATTATCTATTATCCACGACCTGCCCTATTATCCAACATCTAGCCTATTATCCACCATCTAGCCTAGTATCTATTATCCACCATCTAGCCTAGTATCTATTATCCACCATCTAGCCTAGTATCTATTATCCACCATCTAGCCTATTATCTATTATCCACCATCTGGCCTATTATCTATTATCCACCGTCAAGCCTTTCATCCACCATCTGTCCTATTATCCGCCATTTAGCCTATTATCTAATATCCACCATCTAGCCTATTATCTATTATCCACCATCTAGCCTATTATCCACCATCTAGCCTATTATCAATTATCAACGACCTGCCCTATTATCCAACATCTAGCCTATTATCTATTATCCACCATCTAGCCTATTATCTATTATCCACCATCTTGACTATTATCTATTATCCACCATCAAGCCTTTCATCCACCATCTGGCCTATTATCCAACATCTAGCCTATTATCTATTATCCACCATCTAGCCTATTATCTATTATCCACCATCTGCCCTATTATCCAACATCTAGCCTATTATCCACTATCTAGCCTAGTATCTATTATCCACCATCTAGCCTGTTATCTATTATCCACCATCTAGCCTATTATCTATTATCCACCATCTAGCCTGTTATCCAACATCTAGCCTATTATCTATTATCCACCATCTAGCCTATTATCTATTATCCACCATCTGCCCTATTATCTATTATCCACCATCTAGCCTGTTATCTATTATCCACCATCTAGCCTATTATCTATTATCCACCATCTAACCTAGTATCTATTATCCACCATCTAGCCTATTATCTATTATCCACCATTTAGCCTATTATCTATTATCCACCATCTAGCCTATTATCTATTATCAAACATCTGGCCTATTATCTATTATCCACCATCAAGCCTTTCATCCACCATCTGGCCTATTATCCAACATCTAGCCTATTATCTATTATCCACCATCTAGCCTGTTATCTATTATCCACCATCTAGCCTGTTATCTATTATCCACCATCTAGCCTATTATCTATTATCCACCATCTAGCCTATTATCTATTATCCACCATCTAGCCTAGTATCTATTATCCACCATCTAGCCTATTATCTATTATCCACCATCTAGCCTAGTATCTATTATCCACCATCTAGCCTATTATATATTATCCAGCATCTAGCCTGTATTTCTATTATCCACCATCTAGCCTATTATCCACCATCTAGCCTATTATCTATTATCCACCGTCTGGCCTATTATCCACCATCTAGCCTATATTTCTATTATCCACCATCTAGCCTATTATCCACCATCTAGCCTAGTATCTATTATCCACCATCTATCCTAGTATCTATTATCCACCATCTAGCCTAGTATCTATTATCCACCATCTAGCCTATTATCTATTATCCACCATCTGGCCTATTATCTATTATCCACCGTCAAGCCTTTCATCCACCATCTGTCCTATTATCCGCCATTTAGCCTATTATCTAATATCCACCATCTAGCCTATTATCTATTATCCACCATCTAGCCTATTATCCACCATCTAGCCTATTATCAATTATCCATGACCTGCCCTATTATCCAACATCTAGCTTATTATCTATTATCCACCATCTAGCCTATTATCTATTATCCACCATCTTGACTATTATCTATTATCCACCATCAAGCCTTTCATCCACCATCTGCCCTATTATCCAACATCTAGCCTATTATCCACTATCTAGCCTAGTATCTATTATCCACCATCTAGCCTGTTATCTATTATCCACCATCTAGCCTATTATCTATTATCCACCATCTAGCCTATTATCTATTATCCACCATCTAGCCTATTATATATTATCCACCATCTAGCCTATTATCTATTATCCACCATCTGGCCTATTATCTATTATCCACCATCTGGCCTATTATATATTATCCACCATCTAGTCTATTATCTATTATCCAACATCTAGCCTTTTATCTATTATCCACCATCTAGCCTATTATCTATTATCCACCATCTAGTCTATTATCTATTATCCAACATCTAGCCTTTTATCTATTATCCACCATCTAGCCTATTATCTATTATTCACCATCTATCCTATTATCTATTATCCACGACCTGCCCTATTATACAACATCTAGCCTATTATCCACCATCTAGCCTAGTATCTATTATCCACCAAATAGCCCATTATCTATTATCCACCATCTAGCCTTATATCCACCATCTAGCCCATTACCTATTATCCACTATCTAGCCTATTATCTATTATCCACCATCTAGCCTAGTATCTATTATACACCATCTAGCCTAGTATCTAATATCTACCATCTAGCCTATTATCTATTATCCACCATCTAGCCCATTACCTATTATCCACTATCTAGCCTATTATCTATTATCCACCATCTAGCCTATTATCTATTATCCACCATCTAGCCTATTATCTATTATCCACCATCTAGCCTAGTATCTATTATCCACCATCTAGCCTATTATCTATTATCCACCATCTAGCCTAGTATCTATTATCCACCATCTAGCCTATTATATATTATCCAGCATCTAGCCTATATTTCTATTATCCACCATCTAGCCTATTATCTATTATCCACCGTCTGGCCTATTATCCACCATCTAGCCTATATTTCTATTATCCACCATCTAGCCTATTATCCACCATCTAGCCTATTATCTATTATCCACGACCTGCCCTATTATCCAACATCTAGCCTATTATCCACCATCTAGCCTAGTATCTATTATCCACCATCTAGCCTAGTATCTATTATCCACCATCTAGCCTAGTATCTATTATCCACCATCTAGCCTATTATCTATTATCCACCATCTGGCCTATTATCTATTATCCACCGTCAAGCCTTTCATCCACCATCTGTCCTATTATCCACCATTTAGCCTATTATCTAATATCCACCATCTAGCCTATTATCTATTATCCACCATCTAGCCTATTATCCACCATCTAGCCTATTATCAATTATCCACGACCTGCCCTATTATCCACCATCTAGCCTATTATCTATTATCCACCATCTAGCCTATTATCTATTATCCACCATCTTGACTATTATCTATTATCCACCATCAAGCCTTTCATCCACCATCTGGCCTATTATCCAACATCTAGCCTATTATCTATTATCCACCATCTAGCCTATTATCTATTATCCACCATATGCCCTATTATCCAACATCTAGCCTATTATCCACTATCTAGCCTAGTATCTATTATCCACCATCTAGCCTGTTATCTATTATCCACCATCTAGCCTATTATCTATTATCCACCATCTAGCCTATTATCTATTATCCACCATCTAGCCTATTATCTATTATCCACCATCTAGCCTTTTATCTATTATCCACCATCTAGCCTATTATCTATTATCCACCATCTAGTCTATTATCTATTATCCAACATCTAGCCTTTTATCTATTATCCACCATCTAGCCTATTATCTATTATTCACCATCTATCCTATTATCTATTATCCACGACCTGCCCTATTATACAACATCGAGCCTATTATCCACCATCTAGCCTAGTATCTATTATCCACCAAATAGCCCATTATCTATTATCCACTATCTAGCCTTATATCCACCATCTAGCCCATTACCTATTATCCACTATCTAGCCTATTATCTATTATCCACCATCTAGCCTAGTATCTATTATACACCATCTAGCCTAGTATCTAATATCTACCATCTAGCCTATTATCTATTATCCACCATCTAGCCCATTACCTATTATCCACTATCTAGCCTATTATCTATTATCCACCATCTAGCCTATTATCTATTATCCACCATCTAGCCTATTATCTATTATCCACCATCTAGCCTAGTATCTATTATCCACCATCTAGCCTATTATCTATTATCCACCATCTAGCCTAGTATCTATTATCCACCATCTAGCCTATTATATATTATCCAGCATCTAGCCTATATTTCTATTATCCACCATCTAGCCTATTATCTATTATCCACCGTCTGGCCTATTATCCACCATCTAGCCTATATTTCTATTATCCACCATCTAGCCTATTATCCACCATCTAGCCTATTATCTATTATCCACGACCTGCCCTATTATCCAACATCTAGCCTATTATCCACCATCTAGCCTAGTATCTATTATCCACCATCTAGCCTAGTATCTATTATCCACCATCTAGCCTAGTATCTATTATCCACCATCTAGCCTATTATCTATTATCCACCATCTGGCCTATTATCTATTATCCACCGTCAAGCCTTTCATCCACCATCTGTCCTATTATCCGCCATTTAGCCTATTATCTAATATCCACCATCTAGCCTATTATCTATTATCCACCATCTAGCCTATTATCCACCATCTAGCCTATTATCAATTATACACGACCTGCCCTATTATCCACCATCTAGCCTATTATCTATTATCCACCATCTAGCCTATTATCTATTATCCACCATCTTGACTATTATCTATTATCCACCATCAAGCCTTTCATCCACCATCTGGCCTATTATCCAACATCTAGCCTATTATCTATTATCCACCATCTAGCCTATTATCTATTATCCACCATCTGCCCTATTATCCAACATCTAGCCTATTATCCACTATCTAGCCTAGTATCTATTATCCACCATCTAGCCTGTTATCTATTATCCACCATCTAGCCTATTATCTATTATCCACCATCTAGCCTATTATCTATTATCCACCATCTAGCCTATTATCTATTATCCACCATCTAGCCTATTATCTATTATCCACCATCTGGCCTATTATCTATTATCCACCATCTGGCCTATTATATATTATCCACCATCTAGTCTATTATCTATTATCCAACATCTAGCCTTTTATCTATTATCCACCATCTAGCCTATTATCTATTATCCACCATCTAGTCTATTATCTATTATCCAACATCTAGCCTTTTATCTATTATCCACCATCTAGCCTATTATCTATTATTCACCATCTATCCTATTATCTATTATCCACGACCTGCCCTATTATACAACATCTAGCCTATTATCCACCATCTAGCCTAGTATCTATTATCCACCAAATAGCCCATTATCTATTATCCACCATCTAGCCTTATATCCACCATCTAGCCCATTACCTATTATCCACTATCTAGCCTATTATCTATTATCCACCATCTAGCCTAGTATCTATTATACACCATCTAGCCTAGTATCTAATATCTACCATCTAGCCTATTATCTATTATCCACCATCTATCCTATTATCTATTATCCACCATCTAGCCTAGTATCTATTATCCACCAACTAGCCTATTATCTATTATCCACCATCTGGCCTATTATCTATTATCCACCATCAAGCCTTTCATCCACCATCTGGCCTATTATCCGTCATTTAGCCTAGTATCTAATATCCACCATCTGGCCTATTATCTATTATCCACCATTTAGCCTATTATCTATTATTCACCATCTATCCTATTATCTATTATCCACGACCTGCCCTATTATACAACATCTAGCCTATTATCCACCATCTAGCCTAGTATCTATTATCCACCAAATAGCCCATTATCTATTATCCACCATCTGGCCTATTATATATTATCCACCATCTAGCCTATTATCCACCATCTAGCCTATTATCTATTATCCACCATCTAGCCCATTACCTATTATCCACTATCTAGCCTATTATCTATTATCCACCATCTAGCCTAGTATCTATTATACACCATCTAGCCTAGTATCTAATATCTACCATCTAGCCTATTATCTATTATCCACCATCTAGCCTATTTTCTATTACCTTCCATCTAGCCTATTATCTATTATTCACCATCTAGCCTATTATCTATTATCCACCATCTAGCCTAGTATCTATTATCCACCATCTAGCCTAGTATCTATTATCCACCATCTAGCCTATTATCTATTATCCACCATCTGGCCTATTATCTATTATCCACCGTCAAGCCTTTCATCCACCATCTGTCCTATTATCCGCCATTTACCCTATTATCTAATATCCACCATCTAGCCTATTATCTATTATCCACCATCTAGCCTATTATCCACCATCTAGCCTATTATCAATTATACACGACCTGCCCTATTATCCACCATCTAGCCTATTATCTATTATCCACCATCTAGCCTATTATCTATTATCCACCATCTTGACTATTATCTATTATCCACCATCAAGCCTTTCATCCACCATCTGGCCTATTATCCAACATCTAGCCTATTATCTATTATCCACCATCTAGCCTATTATCTATTATCCACCATCTGCCCTATTATCCAACATCTAGCCTATTATCCACTATCTAGCCTAGTATCTATTATCCACCATCTAGCCTGTTATCTATTATCCACCATCTAGCCTATTGTCTATTATCCACCATCTAGCCTATTATCTATTATCCACCATCTAGCCTATTATCTATTATCCACCATCTAGCCTATTATCTATTATCCACCATCTGGCCTATTATCTATTATCCACCATCTGGCCTATTATATATTATCCACCATCTAGTCTATTATCTATTATCCAACATCTAGCCTTTTATCTATTATCCACCATCTAGCCTATTATCTATTATCCACCATCTAGTCTATTATCTATTATCCAACATCTAGCCTTTTATCTATTATCCACCATCTAGCCTATTATCTATTATTCACCATCTATCCTATTATCTATTATCCACGACCTGCCCTATTATACAACATCTAGCCTATTATCCACCATCTAGCCTAGTATCTATTATCCACCAAATAGCCCATTATCTATTATCCACCATCTAGCCTTATATCCACCATCTAGCCCATTACCTATTATCCACTATCTAGCCTATTATCTATTATCCACCATCTAGCCTAGTATCTATTATACACCATCTAGCCTAGTATCTAATATCTACCATCTAGCCTATTATCTATTATCCACCATCTATCCTATTATCTATTATCCACCATCTAGCCTAGTATCTATTATCCACCAACTAGCCTATTATCTATTATCCACCATCTGGCCTATTATCTATTATCCACCATCAAGCCTTTCATCCACCATCTGGCCTATTATCCGTCATTTAGCCTAGTATCTAATATCCACCATCTGGCCTATTATCTATTATCCACCATTTAGCCTATTATCTATTATTCACCATCTATCCTATTATCTATTATCCACGACCTGCCCTATTATACAACATCTAGCCTATTATCCACCATCTAGCCTAGTATCTATTATCCACCAAATAGCCCATTATCTATTATCCACCATCTGGCCTATTATATATTATCCACCATCTAGCCTATTATCCACCATCTAGCCTATTATCTATTATCCACCATCTAGCCCATTACCTATTATCCACTATCTAGCCTATTATCTATTATCCACCATCTAGCCTAGTATCTATTATACACCATCTAGCCTAGTATCTAATATCTACCATCTAGCCTATTATCTATTATCCACCATCTAGCCTATTTTCTATTACCTTCCATCTAGCCTATTATCTATTATTCACCATCTAGCCTATTATCTATTATCCACCATCTAGCCTAGTATCTATTATCCACCATCTAGCCTAGTATCTATTATCCACCATCTAGCCTATTATCTATTATCCACCATCTGGCCTATTATCTATTATCCACCGTCAAGCCTTTCATCCACCATCTGTCCTATTATCCGCCATTTAGCCTATTATCTAATATCCACCATCTAGCCTATTATCTATTATCCACCATCTAGCCTATTATCCACCATCTAGCCTATTATCAATTATACACGACCTGCCCTATTATCCACCATCTAGCCTATTATCTATTATCCACCATCTAGCCTATTATCTATTATCCACCATCTTGACTATTATCTATTATCCACCATCAAGCCTTTCATCCACCATCTGGCCTATTATCCAACATCTAGCCTATTATCTATTATCCACCATCTAGCCTATTATCTATTATCCACCATCTGCCCTATTATCCAACATCTAGCCTATTATCCACTATCTAGCCTAGTATCTATTATCCACCATCTAGCCTGTTATCTATTATCCACCATCTAGCCTATTATCTATTATCCACCATCTAGCCTATTATCTATTATCCACCATCTAGCCTATTATCTATTATCCACCATCTAGCCTATTATCTATTATCCACCATCTGGCCTATTATCTATTATCCACCATCTGGCCTATTATATATTATCCACCATCTAGTCTATTATCTATTATCCAACATCTAGCCTTTTATCTATTATCCACCATCTAGCCTATTATCTATTATCCACCATCTAGTCTATTATCTATTATCCAACATCTAGCCTTTTATCTATTATCCACCATCTAGCCTATTATCTATTATTCACCATCTATCCTATTATCTATTATCCACGACCTGCCCTATTATACAACATCTAGCCTATTATCCACCATCTAGCCTAGTATCTATTATCCACCAAATAGCCCATTATCTATTATCCACCATCTAGCCTTATATCCACCATCTAGCCCATTACCTATTATCCACTATCTAGCCTATTATCTATTATCCACCATCTAGCCTAGTATCTATTATACACCATCCAGCCTAGTATCTAATATCTACCATCTAGCCTATTATCTATTATCCACCATCTATCCTATTATCTATTATCCACCATCTAGCCTAGTATCTATTATCCACCAACTAGCCTATTATCTATTATCCACCATCTGGCCTATTATCTATTATCCACCATCAAGCCTTTCATCCACCATCTGGCCTATTATCCGTCATTTAGCCTAGTATCTAATATCCACCATCTAGCCTATTATCTATTATCCACCATTTAGCCTATTATCTATTATTCACCATCTATCCTATTATCTATTATCCACGACCTGCCCTATTATACAACATCTAGCCTATTATCCACCATCTAGCCTAGTATCTATTATCCACCAAATAGCCCATTATCTATTATCCACCATCTGGCCTATTATATATTATCCACCATCTAGCCTATTATCCACCATCTAGCCTATTATCTATTATCCACCATCTAGCCCATTACCTATTATCCACTATCTAGCCTATTATCTATTATCCACCATCTAGCCTAGTATCTATTATACACCATCTAGCCTAGTATCTAATATCTACCATCTAGCCTATTATCTATTATCCACCATCTAGCCTATTATCTATTACCTTCCATCTAGCCTATTATCTATTATCCACCATCTAGCCTATTATCTATTATCCACCATCTAGCCTATTATCTATTATCCACCATCTAGCCTATTATCTATTATCCACCATCTAACCTAGTATCTATTATCCACCATCTAGCCTATTATCTATTATCCACCATCTTGCCTATTATCTATTATCCACCATCTAGGCTATTATCTATTATCCACCATCTGGCCTATTATCTATTATCCACCATCAAGCCTTTCATCCACCATCTGGCCTATTATCCGCCATTTAGCCTATTATCTATCATCCACCATCTAGCCTATTATCTATTATCCACCATCTAGCCTATTATCTATTATTCACCATCTATCCTATTATCTATTATCTACGACCTGCCCTATTATACAACATCTAGCCTATTATCCACCATCTAGCCTACTATCTATTATCCACCATCTAGCCTAGTATCTATTATACACCATCTAGCCTAGTATCTAATATCTACCATCTAGCCTATTATCTATTATCCACCATCTAGCCTATTATCTATTACCTTCCATCTAGCCTATTATCTATTATCCACCATCTAGCCCATTACCAATTATCCACCATCTAGCCTAGTATCTATTATCCACCAACTAGCCAATTATCTATTATCCACGAACTAGCCTATTATCTATTATCCACCATCTAGCCTATTATCTATTATCCACCATCTAGCCTATTATCTATTATCCAACATCTAGCCTAGTATCTATTATCCACCATCTAGCCTATTATCTATTATCCACCATCTATTCTAGTATCTATTATCCACCATCTAGCCTATTATATATTATCCACCATCTAGCCTAGTATCTATTATCAACCATGCAACCTATTAACTATTATCCACCATCTGGCCTATTATCCACCATCTAGCCTATTATCTATTTTCCACGATCTGGAATATTATCTATTATCCACCATGTATCATATTATCTATTATCCACCATCTAGCCTATTATATATTATCCACCATCTAGCCTATTATCTACTATCCACCATCTAGCCTATTATCTATTATCCACCATCTAGCCCATTACCTATTATCCACCATCTAGACTATTATATATTATCCACCATCTAGCCTATTATCTACTATCCACCATCTAGCCTATTATCTATTATACACCATCTAGCCTATTATCTATTATCCACCATCTAGTCTATTATCCAGCATCTAGCCTATTATCTATTATAAACCATCTAGCCTATTATCTATTATCCACGACCTGCCATATTATACAACATCTAGCCTATTATCCAACATCTAGCCTATTATCTGTTATCCACCATCTGCCCTATTATCCAACATCTAGCCTATTATCCACCATCTAGCCTATTATCTATTATCCACCATCTAGCCTATTATCTATTATCCACCATCATGCCTATTATCTATTATCCACCATCTAGCCTATTATCTATTATCCACTATCTGGCCTATTATCTATTATCCACCATCAAGCCTTTCATCCACCATCTGGCCTATTATCCGCCATTTAGCCTATTATCTATTATCCACCATCTAGCCTATTATCTATTATCCACTATCTGGCCTATTATCTATTATCCACCATCTAGCCTATTATCTATTATCCACCATCTAGCCTATTATCTATTATCCACCATCTGGCCTATTATCCAGCATCTAGCTGATGTTTCCATTATCCACCATCTAGCCTATTACCCACCATCTAGCCTATTATCTATTTTCCACCATCTGGAATATTATCTATTATCCACCATCTAGCCTATTATCCACAATCTAGCCTATTATCTATTATAAACCATCTAGCCTATTATCTATTATCCACACATCTGCCCTATTATTATCCAACCATCTAGCCTATTATCCACCATCTAGCCTATTATCTATTATCCTTATCCACCATCTAGCCATCTATTATCCAGCATCTAGCCTATTATATTATCCACCATCCCATCTAGCCTATTATCACCATCTAGCCTATTATCTATTATCCACCATCTAGCCTATTATCTATTATCCACTATCTGGCCTATTATCTATTATCCACCATCTAGCCTATTATCTATTATCCACCATCTAGCCTATTATCTATTATCCACCATCTGCCTATTATCCAGCATCTAGCCTATTATCCACCATCTAGCCTTATGTTTCATTATCCACCATCTAGCCTATTATCCCACCATCTAGCCTATTATCTATTATCCACCATCTAGCCTATTATCTATTATCCACCATCTAGCCTATTATATATATCTATTATCCACCATCTATATCTATGTATCACCATCTATCTGTATTATCCATCTAGCCTATTATATCTATTATCCACCATCTAGCCTATTATCTATTATATCCAACATCTAGCCTATTATCTATTATCACCATCTAGCCTATTATCTATTATCCACCATCTAGCCTATATCTATATTATCCACCATCTGGCCTATTATCTATCCAGCCTATTATCCACCATCTAGCCTATTATCCACCATCTAGGCCTATTATCTATTATCCACCATCTAGCCTATTATCTATTATCCACCATCTAGCCTATTATCTATTATCCACCATCTAGCCTATTATCTATTATCCACCATCTAGCCTATTATCTGTATCACCATCTAGCCTATTATCCAACATCTAGCCTATTATCTATTATCCACCATCTGCCCTATTATCCAACATCTAGAATATTATCCACCATCTAGCCCATTACCTATTATCCACCATCTAGCCTATTATCTATTATCCTCCATCTAGCCTAGTATCTATTATCCACCATCTATCATATTATCTATTATCCACCATCTAGCCTATTATATATTATCCAGCATCTAGCCTAATATCTATTATCAAACCTCTATCATATTATCTATTATCCACCATCTAGCCTATTATCCACCATCTAGCCTATTATCTATTATCCACCATCTGGCCTATTATCCACCATCTAGCCTATTATCTATTATCCACCATCAGCCTGCCTATTATCTAGCCTATTATCCCACCATATTATATTATCCACCATCTAGCCTATTATCTGTATTATCCACCATCTAGCCTATCTAGTCCACCATCCAGCCTGTTATCTATTATCCACCATCTAGCCTATATCTATCTAGTATTATCACCATCTAGCCTATTATCTATGTATCCACCATCTAGCCTATTATCTATTATCCACCATCTAGTTATTATTATCACCATCTAGCCTATGTATCTATTATCCACCATCTAGCCTATTATCTATTATCCACCATCTGGCCTATTATCTATTATCCACCATCTAGCCTATATCTATCCACCATCTAGCCTATTATCTATTATCCACCATCTAGCCTATTATCTATTATCCACCATCTAGCCTAGTATCTATTATCCACCATCTAGCCTCAGTATCTATTATCCACCATCTAGCCTATTATCTATTTATCCATCTAGCCTCTATCTATTATCCACCATCAGCTCTATTATCTATTATCCACCATCTATCATGTATCTATTATCCACCATCTAGCCTATTATCTATTATCCACCATCTAGCCTTATCTATTATCCACTATCCATATCTATTATCCACCATCTAGCCTATTATCTGTTATCCACCATCTAGCCTATTATCTATTATCCACCATCTAGCCTATTATCCACCATCTAGCCTGTATCTATTATCCACCATCTATATATTATCAACATCTAGCCTATTATCCACCATCTAGGCCTATTATCTAATCTGTTATCCAACCATCTATATTATCTATTATCCACCATCTAGCCTATTATCCACCATCTAGCCTATTATCTATTATAAACCATCTAGCCTATTATCTATTATCCACGACCTGCCCAATTATACAACATCTAGCCTATTATCCAACATCTAGCCTATTATCTATTATCCACCATCTAGCCTATTATCTATTATCCACCAACTAGCCTATTATCTATTATCCACCATCTAGCCTAGTATCTATTATCCACCATGTAGCCTATTATCTATTATCCACTATCTAGCCTATTATCTATTATCCACCATCTGCCCTATTATCCAACATCTAGCCTATTATCCACCATCTAGCCTAGTATCTATTATCCACCATCTAGCCTAGTATCTATTATCCACCATCTATCATATTATCTATTATCCACCATCTAGCCTATTATATATTATCCAGCATCTAGCCTAATATCTATTATCCACCCTCTATCATATTATCTATTATCCACCATATAGCCTATTATCCAACATCTAGCCTATTATCTATTATCCACCATCTAGCCTATTATGCACCATCTAGCCTATTATCTATTATCCACCATCTGGCCTATTATCCAGCATCTACCCTATATTTCTATTATCCACCATTTAGCCTATTATCTATTATCCACCATCTAGCCTGTTATCTATTATCCACCATCTAGCCTATTATCTATTATCCACCATCTAGCCTAGTATCTATTATCCACCATCTAGCCTATTATATATTATCCACCATCTTGCCTATTATCTATTATCCACCATCTGGCCTATTATCTATTATCCACCATCTTGCCTATTATCTATTATCCACCATCTAGCCTATTATCTATTATCCACCATCTAACCTAGTATCTATTATCCACCATCTAGCCTATTATCTATTATCCACCATCTTGCCTATTATCTATTATCCACCATCTAGCCTATTATCTATTATCCACCATCTGGCCTATTATCTATTATCCACCATCTAGCCTATTATCTATTATCCACCATCTAGCCTATTATCTATTATCCACCTTCAAGCCTTTCATCCACCATCTGGCCTATTATCCACCATCTAGCCTATTATCTATTATCCACCATCAAGCCTTTCATCCACCATCTGGCCTATTATCCACCATTTTGCATATTATCTAATATCCACCATCTAGCCTATTATCTATTATCCACCATCTAGCCAATTATCTATTATCCACCATCTAGCCTATTATATATTATCCAACATCTAGCCTATTATCTGTTATCCACCATCTAGCCTAGTATCTATTATCCACCAATTTGCCCATTATCTATTACCCACCATCTAGCCTATTATCTATTATCCACCATCTAGCCTATTATCCACCATCTAGCCTATTATCTATTATCCACCATCTAGCCCATTACCTATTATCCACCATCTAGCCTATTACCCACCATCTAGCCTATTATCTATTATCCACCATCTAGCCTATTATCTATTATCCACCAACTAGCCTATTATGTATTATCCACCATCTAGCCTAGTATCTATTATCCACCATCTAGCCTATTATCTATTATCCACCATCTAGCCTATTATCTATTATCCACCAACTAGCATATTATGTATTATCCACCATCTAGCCTATTATCTATTATCCACCATCTAGCCTATTATCTATCATCCACCACCTAGCCTATTATCTATTATCCACCATCTAGCCTATTATCTATTATCCACCATCTAGAATAGTATCTATTATCAACCATCTAGCCTATTATCTATTATCCACCATCTAGAATAGTATCTATTATCAACCATCTAGCCTATTATCTATTATCCACCATCTAGCCTATTATCTATTATATAACATGTAGCCTAGTATCTAATATCCACCATCTAGCCTATTATCTATTATCCACCATCTAGCCTACTATCTATTACCCACCATCTAGCCTAGTATCTATTATCCACCATCTAGCCTATTATCTATTATCCACCATCTAGCCTATTATCTATTATCCAACATCTAGCCTATTATCCACCATCTAGCCTATTATCTCTTATCCAACATCTAGCCTAGTATCTATTATCCACCATCTAGCCTATTATATATTATCCACCATCTAGCCTAGTATTTACTATCATCCATGCAGCCTATTAACTATTATCCACCATCTAGCCTATTATCTAATATCCACCATCTAGCCCATTACCTATTATCCACCATCTAGCCTATTATCTATTATCCTCCATCTAGCCTAGTATCTATTATCCACCATCTATCATATTATCTATTATCCACCATCTAGCCTATTAGCTATTGTCCACCATCTAGCCTATTATCTATTATCAACCATCTAGCCTATTATCAATTATCAACCATCTAGCCTATTATCTATTATCCACCATCTAGCCTATTATCTATTATCCACCATCTGGCCTATTATCTATTATCCACCATCAAGCCTTTCAGCCACCATCTGGCCTATTATCCGCCATTTAGCCTATTATCTATTATCCACCATCTAGCCTATTATCTATTATCCACCACCTAGCCTAGTATCTATTATCCACCATCTAGCCTATTATCTATTATCCACAATCTAGCCTATTATATATTATCCAGCATCTAGCCTAGTATCTATTATCCACCATCTATCATATTATCTATTATCCACCATCTAGCCTATTATCCACCATCTAGCCTATTATCTATTATCCACCATCTAGCCTATTATATATTATCCAACATCTAGCCTATTATCTATTATCCACCATCCAGCCTATTATCTATAATCCACCATCTAGCCTATTATCTATTATACACCATCTAGCCTATTATCTGTTATCCACCATCTAGCCTATTATCTATTATCCACCAATTTGCCTAGTATATAATTTCCACCATCTAGCCTATTATCTATTATCCACCATCTAGCCTATTATATATTATCCACCATCTAGCCTATTATATATTATCCACCATCTAGCCTATTATCTATTATTCACCATCTAGCCTATTATCTATCATCCACCATCTAGCCTAGTATCTATTATCCACCATCTAGCCTATTATATATTATCCACCATCTAGCCTATTATCTTTTATCCAACATCTAGCCTAGTATCTATTATCCACCATCTAGCCTATTATATATTGTCCACCATCTAGCCTAGTATCTATTATCAACCATGCAACCTATTAACTATTATCCACCATCTAGCCCATTACCTATTATCCACCATCTAGCCTATTATCTATTAACCTCCATCTAGCCTCGTATCTATTATCCACCATCTAGCCTATTATATATTATCCACCATCTATCATATTATCTATTATCCACCATCTAGCCTATTATATATTATCAAGCATCTAGCCTAATATCTATTATCCACCATCTATCATATTATCTATTATCCAACATCTAGCCTATTATCCACCATCTAGCCTATTATCTATTATCCACCATCTGGCCTATTATCCAGCATCTAGCTTATGTTTCCATTATCCACCATCTAGCCTATTATCCACCATCTAGCCTATTATCCACTATCTAGCCTATTATCTATTATCCACCATCTGGCCTATTATCCAGCATCTACCCTATATTTCTATTATCCACCATCTAGCCTATTATCCACCATCTAGCCTATTATCTATTATAAACCATCTAGCCTATTATCTATTATCCACGACCTGCCCTATTATACAACATCTAGCCTATTATCCAACATCTAGCCTATTATCTATTATCCACCATCTGCCCTATTATCCAACATCTAGACTATTATCCACCATCTAGCCTAGTATCTATTATCCACCATCTAGCCTAGTATCTATTATCCACCATCTAGCCTATTATCTATTATCCACCATCTGGCCTATTATCCGCCTTTTTGCCTATTATCTATTATCCACCATCTTGCCTATTATCTATTATCCACCATCTAGCCTATTATCTATTATCCACCATCTGGCCTATTATCTATTATCCACCATCTAGCCTATTATCTATTATCCACCATCTAGCCTATTATCTATTATCCACCATCTAGCCTATTATCTATTATCCACCTTCAAGCCTTTCATCCATCATCTGGCCTATTATCCGCCATTTTGCCTATTATCTATTATCCACCATCTAGCCTATTATCTATTATCCACCATCTAGCCTATTATCTATTATCCACCATCAAGCCTTTCATCCACCATCTGGCCTATTATCCGCCATTTTGCCTATTATCTAATATCCACCATCTAGCCTATTATCTATTATCCACCATCTAGCCTATTATCTATTATCCACCATCTAGCCTATTATCTATTATCCACCATCTAGCCTATTATCTATTATCCACCATCTAGCCTATTATCTATTATCCACCATCTAGCCTATTATCCACCATCTAGCCTATTATCTATTATCCACCATCTAGCCTATTATCTATTATCCACCATCTAGCCTATTATCTATTATCCACCATCTGGCCTATTATCTAGTATCCACCATCAAGCCTTTCAGCCACCATCTGGCCTATTATCCACCATTTAGCCTATTATATATTATCCAGCATCTAGCCTAGTATCTATTATCCACCATCTATCATATTATCTATTATCCACCATCTAGCCTATTATCCACCATCTAGCCTATTATCTATTATCCACCATCTGGCCTATTGTCTATTATCCACCATCTAGCTTATGTTTCTATTATCCACCATCTAGCCTATTATCCACCATCTAGCCTATTATCTATTATCCACCATCTAGCCTATTATATATTATCCAGCATCTAGCCTAGTATCTATTATCCACCATCTATCCTATTATATATTATCCACCATCTAGCCTAGTATCCACCATCTAGCCTATTATCTATTATCCACCATCTAGCCTATTATATATTATCCACCATCTAGCCTATTATCTATTATCCACCATCTAGCCTAATATCTATTACCCACCATCTATCATATTATCTATTATCCACCATCTAGCCTATTATCCACCATCTAGCCTATTATCTATTATCCACCATCTAGCCTATTATCTATTATCCACCATCTAGCCTATTATATATTATCCACCATCTAGCCTATTATCTATTATCCACCATCTAGCCTAGTATCTATTATCCACCATCTAGACTATTATCTATTATCCACCATCTAGCCTATTATCTATTATCCACCATCTAGCCTATTATCTATTATCCACCATCTAGCCTATTATCCACCATCTAGCCTATTATCTATTATCCACCATCTAGCCTATTATCTATTATCCACCATCTAGCCTATGATCTATTATCCACCATCTGCCCTATTATCCAACATTAGCCTATTATCCACCATCTAGCCTAGTATCTATTATCCACCAATTTGCCCATTATCTATTATCCACCATCTAGCCTAGTATCTATTATCCACCATCTAGCCTATTATATATTATCCACCATCTAGCCTAGTATCTATTATCATCCATGCAGCCTATTAACTATTATCCACCATCTAGCCTATTATCTATTATCCACCATCTAGCCTAGTATCTATTATCCACCATCTAGCCTATTATCTATTATCCTCCATCTAGCCTAGTATCTATTATCCACCATCTATCATATTATCTATTATCCACCATCTAGCCTATTATATATATTATCCAGCATCTAGCCTAGTATCTATTATCCACCATCTATCATATTATCTATTATCCACCATCTAGCCTATTATCCACCATCTGGCCTATTATCTATTATCCACCATCTGGCCTATTATCCACCGTCTAGCCTAGTATCTATTATCATCCATGCAGCCCATTAACTATTATCCACCATCTAGCCTATTATATATATTATCCAGCATCTGGCCTATTATCTATTATCCACCATCTGGCCTATTATCCACCGTCTAGCCTAGTATCTATTATCATCCATGCAGCCTATTAACTATTATCCACCATCTAGCCTATTATATATATTATCCACCATCTGGCCTATTATCTATTATCCACCATCTGGCCTATTATCCACCGTCTAGCCTAGTATCTATTATCATCCATGCAGCCTATTAACTATTATCCACCGTCTAGCCTATTATATATATTATCCAGCATCTAGCCTAGTATCTATTATCCACCATCTAACCTATTATATATATTATCCAGCATCTGGCCTATTATCTATTATCCACCATCTATCATATTATCTATTATCCACCATCTAGCCTAGTATCTATTATCCACCTTCTGGCCTATTATCTATTATCCACCATCTAGCCTATTATCTATTATCCTCCATCTAGCCTAGTATCTATTATCCACCATCTAGCCTAGTATCTATTATCCACCATCTAGCCTATTATCTACTGTCTAGTTTCCACTGATCTAATCCTCTTGGCTTCTCCCCTAAGACCTCCATGACCTTCTACAGATGCACAACTCAGATAATCCTATCTGTCTGTTTACTGGTACGGCACCCTCCACAACCTCAGGGTTCTCCAGATGGTGGTTCGGTCAGTCCATCGCATTACCGGAGGCACACTGCCTGCCTCCAGGGCATCTACAGCACTCGATGTCACTGGAATACCAAGATGATCATTAAGTAAGTCAGCCATCCGAGTCACGACCTGTTCACCCCGCTACCATCTGTAAGGTAGAGACAATACATGCGCATCAAAGCTGGGACCGAGAGACTAAGAAACAGCTTCTACTCCAGGCCTTCAGATTGGAGCCTATTATCCTCCATCAAATAGTCTCCACTAGCCGGCCTCCGCCCATTACTCTGCCCTGAACCTTATTCACTGTCACTAGCTGGCTACCACCCAGTCCCCTGCTCCTTTTCTCCTCTCTTCTCCTCCTTTTCTCCTCTCCTCTCCTCTCCTCTCCTCTCCTCTCCTCTCTTCTCCTCCTTTTCTCCTCTCCTCTCCTCTCCTCTCCTCTCTCTCCTCTCTCCTCTCCCGTCTCTCCTCTCCTCTCCTCTCCTCTCCTCTCCTCTCTGTTCCAATGTTCCACTATTCCACTGTGAACTGCATTACATGTGAATATGAACCTCCAGGCTATAGCTGGGGGACACGGTTACTGTCGGCAATTCAATTTCAAGCAAACAATCTAGTGGCAAGACGCATTCAAATGTAATCCTAAATAATTATAACATTTGTAATTCGACTAGACCATTTCATAAACATGTAGAACTTACTGATAGATTATGCAAGACGGGACTCAACTTTGAATTATAAATAAACCGGCAATTAAATGCAGCAACAAACAATAGAAAAGGAGGGGGTAAATAACAACTGAGCAGCGTTCTTTTAAATATGTTAATTATGCAAATGAGGTGTGAACTTTACCTGCCCGGCGACCATGTCATCACTGTGATTAATACAGCTCTATTACCATGGTAATGCCATCGCTATGGAGACACTGACTGCAGTATGATGTATTTATCGTGGCCGATCATACAGCCTGATTAGGATACTCAGAAATAATAGCAAGACCTGTACATGTTGTAATGACTAGGCGATGTGTCAGACCACAAGTTACTGAGGGGACTCATAGATTACGTTAATGACGTCTCAGGACTGACTGACTCCGGGGCAGTTCAACATGACAGTAATGACGTCTCAGCACTGACTGACTCCGGGGCAGTTGGACATTACGGTAATGATGTCTCAGGAGTGACTGACTCTGGGGCAGTTGAACATGACGGTAATGACATCTCAGGACTGACTGACTCCGGGGCAATAAAACATTACACTAATGACGTCTCAGGGCTGACTGACTCCTGGGCAGTTCAACATGAGGTAATGACGTCTCAGGACTGACTGACTTCGGGGCAGTTGAACATTACAGTAATGACGTCTCAGGACTGACTGACTCCGCTCGGGTAGTGAGGTATTGGGGATCTCTAGATCTTGTTCAGTGAAAAGGTTCAAATTGATTTTCGGATCATGTCGGGGTGTCAGAGATTTTAGCCGTGATGCATTGTGGCGTGTTACGGTGATGACTCTATGGTAACCCTGTCATTATGGTAAGGGTAATGACTCTATGGTAACCCTGTCATTACGGTGATGACTCAATGGTAACCCTGTCATAACGGTGATAACTCTATGGTAACCCTGTCATTATGGACATGACTCTGTGATACATCTTTCATTACGGATACGACTTCGTGTTAACCCTATCATTATGTAGATGACTGCGTGCTAACCCTGTCATTACGGTGATGACTCTATGGTAACCCTGTCATTATGGTGATGACTCTATGGTAACCCTGTCAATATGGTGATGACTCTATGGTAACCCTGTCATTACAGTGATGACTCTATGGTAGCCCTGTCATTTCTGTGATGACTCATTGGTAACCCTGCCATTATGGTGATGACTCTATGGTAACCCTGTCATTATGGTGATGACTCTATGGTAACCCTGTCATTATGGTGATGACTCTATGGTAACCCTGTCATTATGGTGATGACTTTATGGTAACCCTGTCATTACGGTGATGACTCTATGGTAACCCTGTCATTACGGTGATGACTCCATGGTAACACTGTCAACGCGGTGATGACTCCATGGTAACCCTGTCATTTCGGTGATGACTCTATGGTAATCCTGTCATTACGGTGATGACTCTATGGTAACACTGTCAACACGGTAATGACTCCAAGGTAACCCTGTCATTACGGTGATGACTCTATGGTAACCCTGTCATTATGGTGATGACTCCATGGTAATCCTGTCATTACGGTGATGACTCTATGGTAACCCTGTCATTACGGTGATGACTCCATGGTAACCCTGTCATTACGGTGATGACTCTATGGTAACCCTGTCATTATGGTGATGACTCCATGGTAATCCTGTCATTACGGTGATGACTCTATGGTAACCCTGTCATTATGGTGATGACTCTATGGTAACCCTGTCATTATGGTGATGACTCTATGGTAACCCTGTCATTTCAGTGATGACTCTATGGTAACCCTGTCATTACGGTGATGACTCTATGGTAACCCTGTCATTATGGTGATGACTCTATGGTAACCCTGTCATTTCAGTGATGACTCTATGGTAACCCTGTCATTACGGTGATGACTCTATGGTAACCCTGTCATTATGGTGATGACTCCATGGTAACCCTGTCATTACGGTGATGACTCTATGGTAACCCTGTCATTACGGTGATGACTCTATGGTAACACTGTCATTACGGTGATGACTCCATGGTAACCTTGTCATTACGGTGATGACTCTATGGTAACCCTGTCATTACGGTGATGACTCTATGGTAACCCTGTCATTTCAGTGATGACTCTGTGGTAACCCTGTCATTACGGTGATGACTCTATGGTAACCCTGTCATTACGGTGATGACTCTATAGTAACCCTGTCATTACGGTGATGACTCTATGGTAACCCTGTCATTTCGGTGATGACTCCATGGTAATACTGTCAACACGGTGATGACTCTATTGTAACCCTGTCATTACGGTGATGACTCTATGGTAACCCTGTCATTTCGGTGATGACTCCATGGTAATACTGTCAACACGGTGATGACTCCATGGTAACCCTGTCATTTCGGTGATGACTCTATGGTAACCCTGTCATTATGGTGATGACTCTATGGTAACCCTGTCATTACGGTGATGACTCTATTGTAACACTGTCAACACGGTGATGACTCTATGGTAACACTGTCATTATGGTGATGACTCAATGGTAACCCTGTCATTATGGTGATGACTCAATGGTAACCCTGTCATTATGGTGATGACTCTATGGTAACCCTGTCATTATGGTGATGACTCTATGGTAACCCTGTCATTATGGTGATGACTCTATGGTAACCCTGTCATTACGGTGATGACTCAATGGTAACCCTGTCATTATGGTGATGACTCTATGGTAACCCTGTCATTATGGTGATGACTCTATGGTAACCCTGTCATTATGGTGATGACTCTATGGTAACCCTGTCATTACGGTGATGACTCTGTGGTAACCCTGTCATTACTGAGAAAACAGCTGGACAAATGTGTCCTCAGGAACAAGGTGTGTGTGAGTTTTTGTGTGTGTGTTTGCAGAACACGGGGGCCTCTGGACCGACACGCTCAGCGACAGGCGTCAGGAATCAAGAGCAGCACCGTGTTTCAACCCTGGAAATGTTTGTGTGGAACCTCTCCTAAAGCCCTAAGTGGATAGATGGTTGGCCGGATGGTCCTCTCCTGAAGTTCTTACTGGCTGCCTGGTCTTCCCCTAAAGCCCTGACTGGCTGTCTGGCTGGTTGCCTGGCGCCTCCTGAGTCGACTGTATCAGAGCCAGTCAAGCCTGAAATCAATCACTCACAGCCTTCGAAGACTGCTGCCTGCCACGGCTATTGTGACGGAACCATCTGGATCTTTACACACTGTCTACATTTATCTGTGTGTGTGTGAGTGTGTGTGTGTGTGTGGGGGGGGGTTCATATGTGTGTAAATGTGTTCATTACTCTATAACAGTACACATTTCTTCATGTCCAGTGGTGAAGCAGGCAGGAGGGCTAGACCGAGGATCCAGCACATTAGTACACTGCTACATCTGTATTCCTACCAACACCATAACACTGTCCTGCATGGGCATGGCTTAATGACAACTCCCTATTTCCTACCAATACCACAACACTGTCATCAAATCAAATCAAATGTATTCATAAAGCCCTTCTTACATCAGCTGATGTCACAGAGTGCTGTACAGAAACCCAGCCTAAAACCCCAAACAGCAAGCAATGCAGGTGTAGAAGCACGGTGGCTAGGAAAAACTCCCTAGAAAGGCCAGAACCTAGGAAGTAACCTAGAGAGGAACCAGGCTGTGAGGGGTGGCCAGTCCTCTTCTGGCTGTGCCGGGTGCAGATTATAACAGAACATGGACAAGATTTTAAAATGTTCATAAAACAGGCAGAACAGTTGAAACTGGAGAAGCAGCACGGCCAGGTGGGAGTCAAGGAGTCATCAGGCCAGGTAGGCCTTGAGGAATGGTCCTAATGCTCAGGTCCTCCGAGAGAAAGAGAGAGAGAGAAAAAAATAACAAGAGAGAGAGAGAAGAAGAATAATGCCATAAGAAGAGGGACAGTGTCTGACAGACCAATCAACCTGCACATGTCCTCTACTGTATGCTTAGTGTTATTGTTCAATGTGTGGTTATTTTGACCCTTGGTTAGTGTTGTTACTGTTGTCCCGGTGACAATTTTGATTCTTGTTATTTTCATATTGTAAATTTCAAAAGTAAGCTTTGGCAATATGTACATTGTTACGTCATGCCAATAAAGCAAATTGAATTGAATTGAAATGAGAGATAATTAGAGAGAGCATACTTAAATTCACACAGGACACCGGATAAGAGAGGAGAAATACTCCAGATATAACAGACGGACCCTAGTCCCCCGACACATAAACTACTGCAGCATAAATACTGGGGGCTGAGACAGGAGGGACATGACTTAATGACAATTCCCTGTTTCCTACCAATACCACAACACTGTCCTGCGTGGACATGGCTTAATGACAACTCCCTCTGTGGAGGCCTCTGATCAGGCCAGTTTAGTCCAGTTTAGTTCAGTAAGTCCAGTCCAGGCCAGTTTAGTCCAGTTTAGTTCAATAAGTCCAGTCCAGGCTAGTTTAGTCTAGTTTAGTTCATTTTTGTCCAAACAGTTACTCCAGTTAGACCAGTTCAGTTCAGTAAGTCCAGTTCAGTCCAGTTCAGTCAGTGAGTCCAGTCAGTCTAGTCCATTCCTGTCAGTCCAGTCTAGTTCGGTCCAGTTCAATTGACTGTAGTTCAGTCAGTCCAGTTTAGTCCTGTCCAGACCAGTCAGTCCAGTCCAGTTCAGTCCAGTCAGTTCAGTTCAGTAGTCCAGTTCAGTCCAGGGTGTTCAGTTCAGTCAGTCCAGTTTAGTCCAGTTATGTCTGTCCAATCAGTCCAGTCTATTCCAGTCCAGTTCAGTCGAGACAGTCCAGTCCAGTGAGTCCAATTAGTCCAGTTCAGTCCAGTCAAGTCAGTCCAGTTGAGTCCAGTTAGTCCAGTTCAGTCTAGTTCAGTTGAGTCCAGTTAGTCCAGTTCAGTCTAGTTCAGTTGAGTCCAGTTAGTCCAGTTCAGTTGAGTCCAGTTAGTCCAGTTCAGTCAGTAAAGTCCAGTAAGTCCAGTCAGTTCAGCCTAGTTCAGTCCAGCTTAGTCCAGTCCAGTTAGTCCAGTCTAGTCCAATCCAGTCAGTCCAGTCAGTCCAGTCAGTCCAATCCAGCCAGTAAGTTCAGTCATTCCAGTCCAGTCAGTTCAGTCAGTCTAGTCTAGTCCAGTCCAGTCAGTCTAGTTCAGTCCAGTCAGTCCAGGTTAGTCCAGTTCAGTCAGTCTAGTTCAGTCCAGTCAGTCCAGGTTAGTCCAGTTCAGTCAGTCTAGTTCAGTCCAGTCAGTCCAGTCCAGTCCAGTCAGTCTAGTTCAGTCCAGTCAGTCCAGTCTAGTCCAGTCAGTCTAGTTCAGTCCAGTCAGTCCAGGTTAGTCCAGTCCAGTCCAATCCAGCCAGTAAGTTTAGTCAGTCCAGTCCAGTCAGTCTAGTTCAGTCCAGTCAGTCCAGTCTAGTCCAGTCAGTCTAGTTCAGTCCAGTCAGTCCAGGTTAGTCCAGTCCAGTCCAATCCAGCCAGTAAGTTTAGTCATTCCAGTCCAGTCCAGTCAGTCTAGTTCAGTCCAGTCAGTCCAGTCCAGTCATTCCAGTCATTCTAGGCCAGTCCAGTTAGTCCAGTCCAGTCAGTCTAGTTCAGTCCAGTCAGTCCAGTCAGTCCAGTCCAATCCAGCCAGTAAGTTTAGTCATTCCAGTACAGTTCAGTCCAGTTCAGTCCAGTCCAGTCCAGTCAGTCTAGTCCAGTCTAGTCAGTCTAGTTCAGTCCAGGTAGTCCAGTCAGTCCAGTCCAATCCAGCCAGTAAATTTAGTCATTCCAGTCCAGTTCAGTCCAGTCAGTCCAGTCCAATCCAGCCAGTAAATTTAGTCATTCCAGTCCAGTTCAGTTCAGTCCAGTTCAGTCCAGTCCAGTCCAGTCCAGTCCAGTTAGCCTAGTTTTGTCCAGTCAGTTTAGTCCAGTCCAGTCAATCCAGTCCAGTCTGTCCAGATAGTCCAGTCAGTCTAGTCCAGTCCAGTCAATCCAGTCCAGTCTGTCCAGATAGTCCAGTCAGTCTAGTCCAGTCCAGTCAGTCCAGTCAATCCAGTCCAGTCAATCCAGTCCAGTCTGTCCAGATAGTCCAGTCAGTCTAGTCCAGTCTAGTCAGTCCAGTCAATCCAGTCCAGTCAATCCAGTCCAGTCTGTCCAGATAGTCCAGTCAGTCTAGTCCAGTCCAGTCAGTCCAGTCAATCCAGTCCAGTCAATCCAGGTAGTCCAGTCAGTCTAGTCCAGTTCAGTTAGTTCAATTAATCCAGTCCAGTCAATCCAGGTAGTCCAGTCCAGTTCAGTTAGTCCAGGCCGCCATTGGAGGGCAGCAGAACACAGAGCATCCATCCATCTCTCTCTCTCTCTCTCTCTCTCTCTCTCTCTCTCTCTCTCTCTCTCTCTCTCTCTCTCTCTCTCTCTCTCTCTCTCTCTCTCTCTCTCTCTCTCTCTCTCTCTCTCTCTCTCTCTCCGTTTCTTTTTCGCAGTTCAATTCAATGGGCTTTTTTTGGCATGGGAAACATATGTTTACATTGCCAAAGCAAGTGAGGCGGCAGGTAGCCTAGTGGTTAGAGCGTTGGACTTGTAACCGAAGGGTTGAAAGTTTGAATCCCGAGCTGACATGGTAAAAATCTGTTGTTCTGCCCCTGAACAAGGCAGTTAACCCACTGTTCCCTGGGCGCTGAAGACATGGATGTCATTTCTCTGATTCAGAGGGGTTGGGTTAAATGACTAATAATGGTGACTTTGACTTTTTTTTTACTTTGAAATAGATATATACAAAAATGAAATAAACAATTAACAGTAAACATAATCTCTCTCTCTCTCTCTCTCTCTCTCTCTTTCTCTCTATTTCTTTTTCTCTTTCTATCTATATATCTCTCTCTCTCTCGAAACTGAAATAAGAATATCTCTCTCTCTCTCTCTCTCTCTCTCTCTCTCTCTCTCTCTTTCTCTCTCTCAGACAGACAGACAGAGACACATGCTCTGGATTGACATGTATGACAGTGTGTTCCAGTTCCCACCAATATCCAGCGACTTCACACAGCCATTGAAGAGGAGTGGGACAACATTCCACAGGCCACAATACAACAGCCTGATCAACTCTATGTGAAGGAGATGTGTTGCTCTGCATGAGGCAAATGGTGGTCACACCAGATACTGACTGGTTTTCTGATCCACACCCCTACCTATTTGCTTTAAGGTATCTGTGACCAACAGATGCATATCTGTATGTATTCCAGTCATGTGACATCCATGCATTAGGGCCTAATTAATGTATTTAAATTGACAGATTTATTTTTTTCAACTGTAACTCAGTAAAATCTTGGAAATTGTTGCATGTTGCGTTTTCATTTTTTCATACAGAGATAATTTCAGTAGTTCCATAAAAAAACTAAAATGTTACTTGAAAGATTATCAGAATTATGTGAATACTGCGTACAGTATAAAATAACTGCTTGGTAATGGTTATTGTGAAGGTTATTGTGAAGGTTATTGCGAAGGTTATTGTGAAGGTCATTGTGAAGGTTATTGTGAAGGTTATGTGTGAGGGCTATTGTGAAGGTTATTGTGAAGGTCATTGCGAAGGTTATTGTGAAGGTTATTGTGAGGGCTATTGTGAAGGTTATTGCGAAGGTCATTGCGAAGGTTATTGTGAAGGTTATTGTGAGGGTTATTGTGAAGGTTATTGTGAAGGTCATTGTGAAGGTTATTGTGAGGGCTATTGTGAAGGTTATTGTGAAGGTCATTGCGAAGGTTATTGCGAAGGTTATTGTGAAGGTCATTGTGAAGGTTATTGTGAAGGTTATTGTGATGGTTATTGTGAAGGTCATTGTGAAGGTTATTGTGATGGTTATTGTGAAGGTCATTGTGAATGTTATTGTGAAGGTCATTGTGAAGGTCATTGTGATGGTTATTGTGAAGGTCATTGCGAAGGTTATTGTGAAGGTCATTGTGAAGGTTATTGTGATGGTTATTGTGAGAGTAAAATTATATTTATAAAGCTGCTGACCTTTTTGAAAGTTTAGTAACAGAAAGTAAAAATAACAAAATTATTTTTGTTATACATTTTTTAAATTAATAATATAGTTTTTAAACGATTTGTGATTGCATTTGTATAATATGTAAATCATAAACAACACCTAACCAATAAGGTCAAAGACCCAAGCATAGATCCAAATGAAGAAAACATCACTAACCTTCACAATAATTTTCACAATAACCTTCACAATAAGCTTCAGAAATTCATGGAATAGGCCTCTGATTATGAAAATAAGATTTATTTTTAATTTCATGTTTGTAGAACAATTTTCTGTAAATCTTGCAAAAATGCATCAATGGTATGAATTTTTTTTGTAAACTGTGAAATTCCATTCAAATCTAATCAAAATGGATCAAAAGCATTTATGTGTGATGGACAGTATTGTCTAATGGTATATGCATCTAAAATTAAATTGATCAAGATGACCAATGCAAACTTGAGTATTTTGCTATAAAAAAATGTATATATTTTATAAATGAACATCTAACTAACTCACTTTAGGAATATTTCATTACTTTCTGGCTGAATTCGGAGAGATAACGTTCTATCTTTCCTCTTCACTATTAATTAATAGCCGTCAATGGCAGTATTCTACTAAGTATTTAGAAGGAAAACAATCTCTCTTACTTGTTCATCAATTCATGGCCCTGTGTCTCCGTTGTTAAGCCCAAATGTTGCGTTTCTGCAACACTTGCAAAGCTACCTCTAGCTCTGGCTCAGCGTGTGTGTTTCTCAAACAATCTTTTTCTCCATAATCACTACATCTTTGGGAAGCCATACTTTCACGTCCTGTAGTGTACTTGCATGGATGGCCGGCAACATACAGTATGCTTGTGTAGGGGACCAGCGTAGTGTCAGATGAGTGGACAGGTTTTTAATATTTCAGAGGCTACTGATGCCACAATAATCATACTGACACACAACAAATACTACTGAGAGATACATCTGGGTCTGAGGAGATGGAGACACACTTTGTAGTGTTTGACATTATATTTTAGTTTAGGACTTGTACAGGATGTAATTCAGGGAAATGTTGTATATTTGCAACAGTGGGTCTCACAGGGTTACATATTCCAGCCAACTATAAATAAAGGGACAACATAACCAAAAACGTCATGGTAGACAGTAGGTAATATACTTAAAATTATTGTTTTCAAAAGATTAAGACTAGATGTGATTCATAATGAATAATTTGTCATTGACGTTACAATTTTTTTTGTGCAACGATTATGCAATGACGCTATTCCGTGTTCAAATAAACATCCGCTATTTCAGCCCACCCTTAATCTATATTTTTTTTCTAAAACCGGATTTGTTCTGCAGTCAAATTGTAATATTTTGAAATGATATTGTATTTTGTGTTGACGTACTTCCATGTCAGTGGAGGCGTATAATAATGGCGCCACTGACCTCCTGTGTTCCATGTACAATTTTCACATACGTTTCCATTTGGATTTATTTAATTGAAATTACTTACACAATATACGACGACAATAAAATTTGCTCTTCACTAAAAGGATCAAATTGCTTGAAAACCTTTGAAAAACACAAATATATGATAAAACGAAGGCGGAATAAATGTCTACGCTTCCATTGAAACACATTAGGCTGAAAACCTTCATCTCAGGCTGTTTCTTTCTCTCTCTCTCTCTCTCTCTCTCTGCCCTGCTCTCTCCGTGTTCCTCTGTCCTCCATTTAGCGGTTGAACTGGGATGCCCTTGTCCCGCGTGTCCTGTCCTAGACCCAGGCCGACCAAGGCCCAGACCTGCTTTGTCATGTACACACCAACTCCTTGCTGTGAAGGGGTCCCATAGTTAACAGTTCCACTTAGAGAAGCTCGTAGAGACACATGTACACTCTCTACTTCAAAGCTGCTTCATGTTCACCCAATGCCCAGCTGGGGAAACCATGACTGTATACATCTCTCTCTCTCTCGCTCTCTCTCTCTCTCTCTCTCTCTCTCTCTCTCGATACACAAGTCAAGTTATTTGTTGTGTACTATGTTAGTTATTCTGCAGGCAGATAGAAGCACTATGTGAACATGACGAATGTCAGATGATGTTTCTCTGTTGGTGAAGAAGTGAAACACTCAGAAGGCCCTCTACACTCCGCATTAGGAAATGGGTCGTGTTTCATTTTGCTTGAGATTATGTTGTCGACATAGGTGTTTGTCTTGTTTTGAAGTTTGAATACACTACTTTTGTAAAATTACACACACAATTTCATCAATATGCTCATCAGAATTGATATTGTTTGAGTCAAATATAGGAAATTAACTCACTGATTTAACTGGGAGCAAACATACTTTTCTTACTCTTTTGTTGTGAATTTGTGAATTGTTATTAGGATCCCCAATTAGCTAACGCCATAACGCCATAACGCTAGCTAATCTTCCAGGGGTCCAACAACAATTAATCAGACATTACAAAGAATTTCAAATTAAGAAGTAAACAATGCAGATAATTCAAATATCTGACAGGAAACACATTTAACAATCAGTTGAAGCTTTCTATTTCCTGTCCAGTCACATGGTCTATCACATGATATGATCTTTCTATTTCCTGTCCAGTCATATGGTCTATCACATGATATGATCTTTCTATTTCCTGTCCAGTCATATGGTCTATCACATTAGATGTTCTTATATTTTTTTTCTTGAAGGTGGATTTACGTTTTGCCCAATACATATGGATTGGTAAAGAGTTCCATTAAGCTATGGCTTTATATAAAACTGTAGATGTAACACAATTTGTCCTTGGCTTGGGTTGTCTTAGATGCCCTGAATTTACCTGTCTAGTTTGGTGTTTATGCGTGTTGCTAATATGAACTAACTGACCTGAAAAATATATATATTTCTTTATAAACATTTCTAAAGAAATTCAGAAGACTGGATAGTAATTTGTTTTTAACGTGAAGCCTCTGATGCATTTGGATAATATTCATACGGTTAGAGCAATGAAGAGATAATCTGGCAGCCCTGTTTTGAGCCAATTGAAGACAGTACTCTAAGTGTGATAGGACCAAGGATTTATGCACAGACACCAGCCTTTTTTTTAGCTCGGATAATACTCGCCAGCCTACCACCATCGGACTGTTTCTCCACCACAACGCCGGATCCCTGCCCTAAACCCTGGACAACTACACCTGATCTCCACAGCTAGCTAGCTGCCACCGAGTGGCTAACACCCCTGCCCCGGAGCCAGCTCCAGCTAGCCGCGACCCAGACGCATCTCCCGGCTAGCAACAATATTACCTCTCTCGCCATCTGGCTTGGTTCCCTCTCGTCATGACGCCCCGTCGTACCACCTCGACTGGTCTGTGGACGATTACTCCATCCGCTGTGCCTGCAACCGGCCTCCATCGGAGCAGACGGTTGTACCAACCCCGGCCTGCTAACTCTTAACTTTAAACGCCGTGTCTCCTGCGTGCCGGCGTAGTAACGACTACCTCGCGGCTTCCCTGCCCCATCTACTGCTGTTCACTGGACCCTATGATCACTCGGCTACATAGCTGATGCCTGCAGGACTATTCATTAATCACGGTACTCCATTCTGTTTATTTTTATTTATTTTATTTATCTGTCAGCCCCAGCCGTGTACTCAGGCCCTGTGTGTAGCTAACCAACCCTCTGCCCATTCATCGCCAGTTTACCTGTTGTTGTTGTCTTAGCTGACTAGCCTTGCGGTCTTACCCGTTGTTGTCCTGGCTAGCTCTCCCAACCAACACCTGTGTTTGCTTTATGCCTTGCTTTATGTCTCTCTCAAGTGTCAATATGACCTGTTTACTGTTGTTTAGGATAGTTATTATTGTTTTAGTTTACAGTGGAGCCCCTAGGCCCACTCTACATGCCCCAGATTCCTCCTTTGTCCCACCTCCCACACATGCGGTGACCTCACCCAGTATTACCAGCACCTCCAGAGATGCAACCACTCTTATCATCACTCGGTGCCTGGGCTTACCTCCACTGTACTCTCACTCCACCATACCCCTGTCTGCACATTATACCCTGAATCTATTCTACCACGCCCAGAAATCTGCTCCTTTTATTCTCTGCTCCCAACGCACTAGACGTCCTGTTCTGATAGCCTTTAGCCGTACCCTCATCCTGCTCCTCCTCTGTTCCTCGGGTGATGTGGAGGTAAACCCAGGCCCTGTAGCCCCCAGCACCACACCTATTCCCAGGCCCCAGGCACTCTCTTTTGTTGACTTCTGTAACCGTAAAAGCCTCGGTTTCATGCATGTTAACATCAGAAGCCTCCTCCCTAAGTTTGTTTTACTCACTGCTTTAGCACACTCCGCCAACCCTGATGTCCTTGCCATGTCTGAATCCTGGCTTAGGAAGGCCAACAAAAATTCTGAGATTTCCATACCCAACTACAACATTTTCCGCCAAGATAGAACTGCCAAAGGGGGAGGAGTTGCAATCTATTGCAGAGATAGCCTGCAAAGTTCTGTCATACTTTCCAGATCTATGCCCAAACAGTTCGAACTTCTAATTCTAAAAATGAATCTCTCCAGAATTAAGTCTCTCACTGTTGCCGCCTGCTATAGACCCCCCTCAGCTCCCAGCTGTGCCCTGGACACCATATGTGAATTGATTGCCCCCCATCTATCTTCAGAGTTCGTTCTGTTAGGTGACCTAAACTGGGATATGCTTAACACCCCGGCAGTGCTACAATCTAAGCTAGATGCCCTCAATCTCACACAAATCATAAAGGAACCCACCAGGTACAATCCTAAATCTGTAAACATGGGCACCCTCATAGACATTATCCTGACCAACTTGCCCTCCAAATACACCTCTGCTGTTTTCAATCAGGATCTCAGCGACCACTGCCTCATTGCCTGCATCCGCTATGGGCCCGCGGTCAAACGACCACCCTTATCACTGTCAAACGCTCCTAAAACACTTCTGCGAGCAGGCCTTTCTAATCGACCTGGCCGGGTATCCTGGCAAGATATTGACCTCATTCCGTCAGTCGAGGATGCCTGGTCGTTCTTTAAAAGCAACTTCCTCACCATCTTAAATAAGCATGCCCCTTTCAAAAGATGTAGGACTAAGAACAGATACAGCCCTTGGTTCACTCCAGACCTGACTGCCCTTGACCAGCACAAGAGCATCCTGTGGCGGACTGCTATTGCATCAAATAGTCCCCGCGATATGCAACTGTTCAGGGAAGTCAGGAACCAATACACGCAATCAATCAGGAAAGCAAAGGCTAGCTTTTTCAAACAGAAATTTGCATCCTGTAGTTCTAACTCCAAAAAGTTTTGGGACACTGTCAAGTCCATGGAGAACAATAGCACCTCCTCCCAGCTGCCCACTGCACTGAGGCTAGGTAACACGGTCACCACCAACAAATCCATGATAATCGAAAATTTCAACAAGCATTTCTCTACGGCTTGCCAAGCTTTCCTCCTGGCTACCCCAACACCGGCCAATAGCTCCGCCCCCCCCGCATCTACTTGTCCAAGCCTTCCCAGCTTCTCCTTCACCAAAATCCAGATAGCAGATGTTCTGAAAGAGCTGCAAAATCTGGACCTGTACAAATCAGCTGGACTAGATAATCTGGACCCTCTCTTTTTAAAACTATCTGCTGCCATTGTTGCAACTCCTATTACCAGTCTGCTCAACCTCTCTTTGGTGTCGTCCGAGATCCCAAAAGATTGGAAAGCTGCTGCGGTCATCCCACTCTTCAAAGGGGGTGACACCCTAGACCCAAATTGCTATAGACCTATATCAATCCTGCCCTGCCTCTCTAAAGTCTTTGAAAGCCTAGTTAATAAACAGATCATTGACCACTTCGAATCCCACCGTACCTTCTCCGCTGTGCAATCCGGTTTCCGAGCTGGTCACAGGTGCACCTCAGCCACGCTCAAGGTACTAAACGATATCATAACCGCCATCGATAAGAGACATTACTGTGCAGCCGTATTCATTGATCTGGCCAAGGCTTTCGACTCTGTCAATCACCACATCCTTATCAGCAGACTCAACAGCCTTGGTTTGTCTAATGATTGCCTCGTCTGGTACACCAGCTACTTTGCCGACAGAGTTCAGTGTGTTAAATCGGAGGGCCTGTTGTCCGGGCCTCTGGCAGTCTCTATGGGGGTGCCACAGGGTTCAATTCTTGGGCCGACTCTCTTCTCTGTATACATCAATGATGTCGCTCTTGCTGCTGGTGATTCTCTGATCCACCTCTATGCAGAAGACACCATTCTGTATACTTCTGGCCCTTCTTTGGACACTGTGTTAACTAGCCTCCAAACGAGCTTCAATGCCATACAGCACTCCTTCCGTGGCCTCCAACTGCTCTTAAACGCTAGTAAAACCAAATGCATGCTTTTCAACCGTTCGCTGCCTGCACCCGCCCGCCCGACTAGCATCACTACCCTGGACGGCTCTGACCTAGAATACGTGGAAAACTAAAAATATCTAGGTGTCTGGCTAGACTGTAAACTCTCCTTCCAGACTCACAATTAACATCTCCAATCCAAAATTAGATCTAGAATCGTCTTTCTATTTCGCAACAAAGCCTCCTTCACTCATGCTGCCGAACTTGCACTAGTAAAACTGACAATCCTGCCGATCCTCGACTTCGGCGATGTCATCTACAAAACAGCTTCCAATACTCTACTCAGCAAACTGGATGCAGTCTATCACAGTGCCATCCGCTTTGTCACCAAAGCCCCATATACTACCCACCACTGCGACCTGTATGCTATAGTCGGCTGGCCCTCGCTACATACTCGTCGCCAGACCCACTGGCTCCAGGTCATCTACAAGTCCCTGCTAGGTAAAGCCCCGCCTTATCTCAGCTCGCTGGTAACCATAGCAGCACCCACCCGTAGCACTCGCTCCAGCAGGTATATCTCACTGGTCACCCCCAAAGCCAATTCCTCTTTTGGCCTCCTTTCCTTCCAGTTCTCTGCTGCCAATGACTGGAACGAACTACAAAAATCGTTGAAACTGGAGACACTTATCTCCCTCACTAGTTTCAAGCACCAGCTGTCAGAGCAGCTCACAGATCACTGCACCTGTACATAGCCCAACCAACTACCTCATCCCCTACCGTAGTCATTTATTTATCTTGCTCTTTTGCACCCCAGTATTTTTACTTTGCACATTCATCTACTGCACATTTACCATTCCAGTGTTAAATTGCTATACTGTAGTTACTTTGCCACCATGGCCTATTTATTGCCTTACGTTCCTTATCCTACCTCATTTGCACACATTGTATATAGATTTGTTTTTTTCCTACTGTATTATTGACTGTATGTTTGTTTTACTCCATGTGTAACTCTGTTATTGTATGTGTCGAACTGCTTTGTTTTAGCTTGGCCAGGTTGCAGTTGTAAATGAGAACTTGTTCTCAACTTGCCTACCTGGTTAAAACTTGTTAGGGAGTGGCAGCTGAGGGGTCGGTTTTGGAGAGCCTGGCGTGCCCAAAGTAAAATGCCTCCCATTCAGGCCCAGAAAAAAGGATATGCATATATTTGGTACCATTGGATAGGAAACACTCTGAATTTTCCAAAACTGTTAACCATTTGTCTGTGAGTAAAACAGAACGCATATAGCAGGCGAAACCCCGAGGAATTTCTGTCCTGGAAAAAGTGATTTTTGACACATTGCTCATTTGGGAACCCCTCCCTCATGAAAATGACCATATAAGGGCATATGAATGCAGTACCCATCGCTTCCTTTAGATGTCAACAGTCTGGAGACAGTGTAAGTTTTCATTTTGGATGAATTAGACCAGAGAATAAAAGCAAACCAGGAAGTCACTCATTTATGTAAACAGTACCCAGCATGCGCGCCCGAGAAGGCACGCTGTGTCTTTTTTACCGTCTTTATCGATCAGTTTATATTCCGGTTGATTTATAATAGTAAATATACGTAAAAGTGTTCCTAAGGATACATTTAAAACTATGTTTGATTGTTCTTGGACAAGTTTATAGGTATAAGATGAACGAGTTTGCCACGTTTCAATGGACTAGTGGAGGCTGTCGTTTCTGATTATAACAGCGAACCAAATGGAGGATTTATGGATAAAATACATTACTTTTTCTAACAAAAGAACCATGGATTGTCTTCGTTGGACACTTAGGATGACCTCAGCAGAAGTTCTTCAACAGGTAATTGATTTGTTTTCGCTGTGAAATGTGTTATGTGTGTGCCATGATGGCTAATCGATTCATGGCTATGGGAAAAATATGTGAGGTGCTACCCTCAAACAATCAAATGTGCTGCTTTCGCCGTAAAGCCTTTTTTAAATCTGACAACGCTGTGATATTGCCAAGAAACAGAGCTATGTATGGAACACCTGTATATTGGTGGATGTTTAATAATTCAACTTTTGGATTTTGAATTTGGCGCCTTACATTTTACCTGGTAGTGTCGGGAGCAGCCCGCTAGCGCCCCAGTGATCCCTGAGAAGTTAAATAAAGGTGAAATAAAAATAAAAAATAAAAAAGTTGACCATATAACTGGACAGTAGTCTAAGTTTGATAGGACCAGGGATTGACCATATAACTGGACAGTACTCTAAGTTTGATAGGACCAGGGATTGACCATATAACTGGACAGTACTCTAAGTGTGATAGGACCAGGGTTTGACCATATAACTGGACAGTACTCTAAGTGTGATAGGACCAGGGATTGACCATATAACTGGACAGTACTCTAAGTGTGATAGGACCAGGGATTGACCATATAACTGGACAGTACTCTAAGTGTGATAGGACCAGGGATTGACCATATAACCGGACAGTACTCTAAGTGTGATAGGACCAGGGATTGAATCACCTGATTCAGAGTGCTAGATGTTACATACTCTAAACATTTTCTTGTAACAGCAATTCCCTTACCCATCTTAATAACAATATTATCTATGTGTTCTGACCACGATAAAGGTGCGTCCAACATGACGCCCTTGGAGTTTTGATATTCTTCACTTGCTCTACATGTATTCTATTCATCAACAAATTAAATTGGGGGTCATCAGCAGGCAAATATCTTGAACCAAATACAATACACTTAGTTTTAGAAATGTTCAACACCAATTTGTTCATATCAACCCACTCAGACACCATTCTTAGTTCACTGCTCAGTACGTCTGTCAACTCATTACACTCTGTTGCTGCACTATACATTGCAGAGTCATCAGCATACATGACCATGCTTGCTTTGATGCTGTTGTTTAATGAGGAGCTCTGTTGTGTTGTTGTTTAATGAGGAGATCTGTTGTGTTCTTGTTTAATGAGGAGCTCTGTTGTGTTGTTGTTTAATGAGGAGATCTGTTGTGTTGTTGTTTAATGAGGAACTCTGTTGTGTTGTTGTTTAATGAGGAGCTCTGTTGTGTTGTTGTTTTAATGAGGAGATCTGTTGTGTTGTTGTTTAATGAGGAGCTCTGTTGTGTTGTTGTTTAATGAGGAGATCTGTTGTGTTCTTGTTTAATGAGGAGCTCTGTTGTGTTGTTGTTTAATGAGGAGATCTGTTGTGTTGTTGTTTAATGAGGAACTCTGTTGTGTTGTTGTTTAATGAGGAGCTCTGTTGTGTTGTTGTTTTAATGAGGAGATCTGTTGTGTTGTTGTTTAATGAGGAGCTCTGTTGTGTTGTTGTTTAATGAGGAGATCTGTTGTGTTGTTGTTTAATGAGGAACTCTGTTGTGTTGTTGTTTAATGAGGAGATCTGTTGTGTTGTTGTTTAATGAGGAACTCTGTTGTGTTGTTGTTTAATGAGGAGCTCTGTTGTGTTGTTGTTTTAATGAGGAGATCTGTTGTGTTGTTGTTTAATGAGGAACTCTGTTGTGTTGTTGTTTAATGAGGAGCTCTGTTGTGTTGTTGTTTAATGAGGAGCTCTGTTGTGTTGTTGTTTAATGAGGAGCTCTGTTGTGTTGTTGGTTATTGAGTCTGAACATGGCTGTTGTTAGGGGTGCCAGCTCCAGCAGGAACACGTTGCTTGGCCTTGATGACGACGGAAGGCAGGCAGGCAGGAAGGCAGGCAGGCAGGCAGCATTCTCCAAACACTGTTTCCATGTTTACAAGAGCCAGAGGGTGAAGAAGAACCTTTATTTCCCTCCTGCTAATTGTTTGATTTTCAGTTGCCCGCTGGGGGGCAGGTTGGTGTTGTGGAGGAGCTAGCGTGCTCCCTTTCTCTATATCTCTGTCTCTCTATCTCCCCACTTCATTGGTGTGAAACGCAGGTGGCTCGAGGCTAGCTCCTCTCTGGAGCTTTGTAGAAATATCAAACAGTGGCATCCATCCTGACATCCCTGTCTCTCAGTTGCAAGTCTCTTTCTTCTCCAGTCTCTAGCTGGTATGTACTGGGTCTGGGAGTGTTTGATCTGTCGCAGTCACTTCATGAACAATGGCAGAATAATAATAAATCTTATGTCTGAATGTGTTTGGGCACTGCTTCCTATCATTGGGTGTCTGTTGTGGAACAGCAGACCATACAGTATTCATTTAGTGTTGGAGGCTCGCTCTCTCTCTCAGGGAGGTCCTTGCCGGCTGGCTCTCTCAGGGAGGTCCATGCTGGCTCATTCTTTCTCAGGTGACTGTCTCTCGGGGAGGTCCCTGCTGGCTGGCTCTCGCAAGGAGGTCCCTGCTGGCTGGCTCTCTCAGGGAGGTCTTTGCTGTCTCTCTCTCTCTCTCTCTCTCTCTCTCTCTCTCTCTCGGAGGTCCCTGCTGGCTGGCTCTCTCAGAGTATGGGTTCTACTTTATACCCCTGGTCTATTCTGGATCTAGGGGCTGTCATCGACAGCAGTGTGTGGAGATATGACCCGCTGATCCCAGCCTTCATTCAGCAGGTGGTGGGCTTTTAAAGTTGTGGTATATAAGCTACCATAGGAGAGATGCCACTTTTACAATGATCAGCACCGTCCAGACAGGCTGGATACATACGGTCAGAACAGACCAAGGAACGAAGTCTTCCTCTTCCTTGTGGCACGAAGTGCAGACGGTGCAAAGCATTGTGGTCCTGGTTGTTAGAGCGTCACGTAGAGCGGCAGCCTCACCGCTGTTTTATCACCCTGACTGTTTCTCATGCTAATGTAGGTGACCAGGACAGAAGGAGATTGTTTTAATCGGATTGACGGTTTGTGTTTTGCTTTGCCTTCAGAACCGGGGAATGTGTTGGGAACAGAAAGGGCCGTTGTCAGGCGGCAGTAAGCCACTAATTATTCTCCCAGCTTTTTGACGTTAGCACAGTCCTACAGACAGAAAGACAGGCAGGCAGGCCCGACAGACAGGCAGACAGGCAAACATGCAGACAGACGGGCAGACAGATACACAGACAGACAGACAGACTGATACTGTAGCAGCGTGACTGACTAGTGCCACATCGCCTTGGGTCATGTGTGACGGATGCCCCAGCCCTGCCAGCTCCATACCCCCATACCCCAGCTGGCCTCTATCACTCTGCCTGTCCCTGGCAGCCAGCAGGCTCTAATCCGTCCTGATGGGGGTTGTCATCTCAGTGCTAATTTAAACCCTCCAACTACCACACTCCCCCACATGACTGGTCTAATCCCAGGGAAAGCGTCCCTCCTCCCCACTGCTCCTCTTCTCTCCTCTTCCTCCGTCCTCCCCTCCTCTCATCTCCTCTCCTTTTCACTCCTCTTCTTCCATCCATCCTTCCCTCCTCTCCTCCTCCTTCCTCCCCACCTCTCCTCTCCTCATCCTGGGGCCCAGGGTCCTCCTCCCCATCCCTCCTCTCCTCTTCCCGTGGCCCAGGTCCGTACCAGGAACCCCACAGGGGCCCTGATGCTACCCGCCACAGTCGTCCACAACAACAGCATCTTTCAATCATCCCTACGCTGATTGTATTAACATGATCTGTGTTTGATTATATTTAAGACTCCTGCTGTATGCCATCTTTTCGCTCGGTGGGGGCCGGTTGATAGTGTCGGTGGGGGCTGGTGAATGGGGGCTGTTGGGGGCTGGTGAATGGGGCCGGTTGATAGTGTCGGTGGGGGCTGGTGGATGGGGTCGGTTGCGGCTGGTGGATGGGGTCAGTTGCGGCTGGTGGATGGGGTCGGTTGCGGCTGGTGGATTGGGTCGGTTGCGGCTGGTGGATGGGGTCGGTTGCGGCTGGTGGATGGGGTCGGTTGCGGCTAGTGGATGGGGTCGGTTGCGGCTGGTGGATGGGGTCGGTTGCGGCTGGTGGATGGGGTCGGTTGCGGCTGGTGGATGGTTTGTGGGGGTCGGTGGATGGAGTAGGTGAGGGCCAGTGTTGGGGTCAGTGGGAGCCGGTGGGTTGGGGTCGGTAGGGTCCGGTAGATTGAGTCAGAGGATGGGGTCGCTAGGGGCCCCATCCACCAGCCGCAACCGACCCCCATGGGGTCGGTTGATGGGGTCGGTAAATGGGGCTGGTGGCTGTAGTCGGTGGGGGCTGGTATATGGGGTCGGTAGTGGGAACGGTAGGGGCCGGTGGATGGGGTTTGTGGATGGGGTCGTGAATGGGGTAAGTGGACCCTATGGATGGGATCGGTGGGGGCCGGTCAGATGGGTTAGAAGGCTAGGCGGGACACCAGTCGACAACATCCGGTGAAATTGGAGGGCGCGCAATTCAAATAAATAATCGTAATGTTAAACATTCATGAATATACAAGTATCTTATATAATTTAAAAGCTTAAGTTCTTGTCCAATTTACAGTAGGCTTTACAGCGAAAGCATACCATGCGGTTGTTTGAGGACGGCGCCCCACATCAACATATTTTTCAACCAGCACAGGCTTCACAAAATCACAAATAGCGATTAAATAAATCACTTACTTTTGAAAATCTTCCTCTGTTTTTAATCCAAATTGTCCCAGCTACAACATGAATGGTCGTTTTGTTAGATAAAATCCTTCTTTATATCCCAAAAAGTCTGTTTAGGTATAAAGTACCAGTGTTAGGGCATAAAGTACCAGAGTTTGTGTATGAAGTACCAGTGTTAGGGCATAGCGTACCAGTGTTTAGGTATAAAGTACCAGTGTTAGGGCATAAAGTACCAGTGTTAGGGCATAAAGTACCAGTGTTAGGGCATAAAGTACCAGTGTTAGGGCATAAAGTACCAGTGTTAGGGCATAAAGTACCAGTGTTAGGGTATACAGTACCAGTGTTAGGGTATAAAGTACCAGTGTTAGGGCATAAAGTACCAGTGTTAGGGCATAAAGTACCAGTGTTAGGGCATAAAGTACCAGTGTTAGGGCATAAAGTACCAGTGTTAGGGCATAAAGTACCAGTGTTAGGGCATAAAGTACCAGTGTTAGGGTATAAAGTACCAGTGTTAGGGCATAAATTACCAGTGTTAGGGTATAAAGTACCAGTGTTAGGGCATAAAGTACCAGTGTTTGGGTATAAACTATTAGTGTTTTGGAATAAAGTACCAGTGTTAGGGTATAAAGTATCAGTGTTTGGGTATAAAGTGCCAGTGTTAGGGCATAAAGTACCAGTGTTTGGGTATAAAGTATGTGTTTTGGAATAAAGTACCAGTGTTAGGGTATAAAGTATCAGTGTTTGTGTATAAAGTGCCAGTGTTAGGGCATAAAGTACTAGTCTTAGGGTATAAAGTACCATTGTTAGGGTATAAAATATTAGTGTTCGGTTATAAAGTACTAGTGTTAGGTTTGACACTGTATTATTGCTGTGTTTCTCTGGAAATTCAATTTCTTCCAAGTCTGCTGAACACTTTGCGCTGCTTATGTTGAGTCAACCAAAGCTGCCGTCACAATTACGAAGGTGCCTTGGCCAAATATTCATTTAAAAACCCAATCCCAACCCGACCATACACATTGATGCTGGTGTTAGAGGAGACTGTAACTGAGACACGGAGCTAGCAGGAGGTCTTCATGGGCCTCTCTTGGACAGGGTGCCACAGGCTCCAAAGGCTCCCACGGAGCGTGGCAAAGCTGTTTTCTGTGCATATTTGGGGGAAACGTGAAGTTGAAAGACCCTGTTTCCTCTGGTGGGTGTAAGATAAATGCTTCTGTAAGGACTGTCAGACATGGACACCGGAGGATGTCTGCGTATCTCTGTGAGACACAAATGGCACCCTACACCCTACATAGTGCACTCCACCCCAGGCTGCCTCCTCCCCTCTACCCCAGGCTGCCTCCTCTCCTCTCCCCCAGGCTGCCTCCTCCCCTCTACCCCAGGCTGCCTCCTCCCCTCCACCCCAGGCTGCCTCCTCTCCTCTACCCCAGGCTGCCTCCTCTCCTCTCCCCCAGGCTGCCTCCTCTCCTCTACCCCAGGCTGCCTCCTCTCCTCTACCCTAGGCTGCCTCCTCTCCTCTACCCCAGGCTGCCTCCTCTCCTCTACCCTAGGCTGCCTCCTCTCCTCTCCCCCAGGCTGCCTCCTCTCCTCTCCCCAAGACTGCCTGCCTCCTCTCCTCCACCCCAAGCTACCCCTTCTCCTCTACCTCAGGCTGCCTCCTCTCCTCTCCCATTCAAGCTGCCTCCTCTCCTCTCCCCCAGGCTCCCACCTCTCCTCCATCCCAGGCAGCCTCTTCTCCTCTCCCCCAGGCTCCCACCTCTCCTCCGTCCCAGGCAGCCTCTTCTCCTCCATCCCAGGCGGCCTCTTCTCCTCTCCCCCAGGCTGCCTCCTCTCCTCTACCCCAGGCTGCCTCCTCTCCTCTACCCCAGTCTGCCTGCCTCCTTTCCTCTACCCCTTTCCTCTACCCCAGACAAAGATGCCTGAGGCATCAGCCTCAGGCAAACCAGCATTAGTTGTAAAAACACTGCCCCGCAGTGTCATTCAAATTTCCTTTTTTCTTATGTTTAATTATTTACATTTTTTTTTTACTTTTACCTTTGACCATCATACTATCTCCCGCACAGCAACTCCACTCCCACTTGTCTCCAATTCCACATCCCAAGCCTCACCTTCCCTCAGCCCATCCCATCTATCTCTGCTGGGTGCCCACTTCTTTCAACTATGCTGTGATGTTTAACGTACAATTTCAATCTAAACTAATAGAATCCACAAATTGCGAGTTGAAGATAAACACTTTTACTAAGAGTATTAGTATATTAGTAATTGACTTACCCGGTCTCTCCAGATCTCCTAACAGTACTATTTCTCTAATGTTGTTATTGATTCTGATATTAATAGCTAGCATTTCGATGGCCGTAAAGAATAGATATGGTGACCTCGGACACCCTTGTCTAACTCCTCTTGACAATTCAAAACTCTCTGAGAAGGAGCCGTTATTTACTATTTTCCACCTGGGGTTGCTATACATTATTTTTACATCTTTATAAGAGAATTCCAAGCATTTATAAAGAAAATCCAGTCTTACTTTATCAAATCCCTTTTCAAAATCCACAATAATTATCATTCCTGGCTTCTTAGATGTTTCATGATGTTCTATTATTTCTAGTAGTTGTCGTATATTATCTCCAATGTATCGTCCATGTAAAAAACCTGTCTGATCAGGATGAACAATACCTGGTAAAACCCTTTTAATTCTGAGTGCAATGCATTTTGCTAGTATTTCTGCATCACAACATTGAAGTGTAAGGGGCCTCCAGTTTTTTAGATAGACTGGGTCTTTATATTTGCCATCTGGGTCTTGTTTTAATAATAGAGAAATCAGACCTTCCTGCTGAGTACCTGGCAGACTACCATTTCTATAGGAGTAGTTAAAACAATCTAACACTGGAGCTTTTAGTATATAAAAAATACCTCTACCGGAATGCCATCAAGCCCTGGGGTTTTTCCAGACTGAAAGGAATTAATAGCCTCAAAAAGTTATTCTCTTTAATTTGGCCTTCACACTGATTTTTCTGTACATTTGATCATTTTCATTTTTTTTATATTATTTGGAAAGAATTCCTTACCATACTCTTCATTCAGTTGGAGAGGATGAGATGGAGAAGAGAACATCTGCCAAAAATAATTTGTTTTCTCTTTTAAAATATCATTCGGAGAATCATAGATGACTCCGTCTTCAGTAACAAGTTTCTGCAAATTGTTTTTGTTTGCGTTCCTGTGTTGGAGATTCAGGAAGAATTTTGTGAATTTTTCTTCATATTCCATCCAGTTTGCTTTATTTTTGTAATAGATTACATTAGATCGTTCTTGAATAAGTTCCTCAAGTTCTTTTTGTTTTTCCTCTAACTTATTTTGTATCTCTGTAGTATGGTTTGTATTGCTGTCTACCTGTACTATTAGTTCATGGATTTCCCTTGTTAGTCTTGTCTCTTTAGCCAGAAACTGCGTTTTTATTAGTGATGAATATTGAATTGAATGACCCCCTGAAGGTACATTTTAAAGGTATCCAAAACAATAAGGGGATTTCCTGAATCTATATTATACTGGAAAAATTCAGTTATAAATTATTTTGTCTTAGTTAAAAATAAGTTGTCCTGAAGTAAACTTTGATTAAATTACCAATATCCCCGTCCACGTGGAAAATATATAAGAGTTATGTGAATGCCAATTAGGTGATGATCCTAATAAATGCGTTTTTAACCTTTGATGCAAGAGAGAAAGAGACGAGAAATTAGTCAAGACGACTAGCTTGATTAAGTCTCCTCCATGTATATCTCACTAGGTCAGGATATTAAACCTCCTCCATGTATATCTCACTAGGTCAGGATATTAAACCTCATCCATGTATATCTCACTAGGTCAGGATATTAAACCTCCTCCATGTATATCTCACTAGGTCAGGATATTAAACCTCCTCCATGTATATCTCACTAGGTCAGGATATTAAACCTCCTCCGTGTACATCTCACTAGGTCAGGATATTAAACCTCCTCCATGTATATCTCACTAGGTCAGGATATTAAACCTCCTCCATGTATATCTCACTAGGTCAGGATATTAAACCTCCTCCATGTATATCTCACTAGGTCAGGATATTAAACCTCCTCCATGTATATCTCACTAGGTCAAGGTATTAAACCTCCTCCATGTATATCTCACTAGGTCAGGATATTAAACCTCCTCCATGTATATCTCACTAGGTCAGGATATTAAACCTCCTCCATGTATATCTCACTAGGTCAGGGTATTAAACCTCCTCCATGTATATCTCACTAGGTCAGGGTATTAAACCTCCTCCATGTATATCTCACTAGGTCAGGATATTAAACCTCCTCCATGTATATCTCACTAGGTCAGGATATTAAACCTCCTCCATGTATATCTCACTAGGTCAGGGTATTAAACCTCCTCCATGTATATCTCACTAGGTCAGGATATTAAACCTCCTCCATGTATATCTCACTAGGTCAGGGTATTAAACCTCCTCCATGTATATCTCACTAGGTCAGGATATTAAACCTCCTCCATGTATATCTCACTAGGTCAGGATATTAAACCTCCATGTATATCTCACTAGGTCAGGATATTAAACCTCCTCCATGTATATCTCACTAGGTCAGGGTATTAAACCTCCTCCATGTATATCTCACCAGGTCAGGATATTAAACCTCCTCCATGTATATCTCACTAGGTCAGGGTATTAAACCTCCTCCATGTATATCTCACTAGGTCAGGATATTAAACCTCCTCCATGTATATCTCACTAGGTCAGGATATTAAACCTCCTCCATGTATATCTCACTAGGTCAGGATATTAAACCTCCATGTATATCTCACTAGGTCAGGATATTAAACCTCCTCCATGTATATCTCACTAGGTCAGGATATTAAACCTCCTCCATGTATATCTCACTAGGTCAGGGTATTAAACCTCCTCCATGTATATCTCACTAGGTCAGGATATTAAACCTCCTCCATGTATATCTCACTAGGTCAGGGTATTAAACCTCCTCCATGTATATCTCACTAGGTCAGGATATTAAACCTCCTCCATGTATATCTCACTAGGGCAGGATATTAAACCTCCTCCATGTATATCTCACTAGGTCAGGATATTAAACCTCCTCCATGTATATCTCACTAGGTCAGGATATTAAACCTCCTCCATGTATATCTCACTAGGTCAGGATATTAAACCTCCTCCATGTATATCTCACTAGGTCAGGGTTTTTTAGTCTCCAAATATCCACTATTTCAAATGTGTCCATAATATTTTAGATTTCCTTAAGGCACGGTGATGATAGTTTGTAGAGTGATTCACTTTACGGTCCATTGAGGTACTTAACACTGTGTTATAGTCTCCTACCATAATGATTTGATCATTTGTTGCCTGTATGTTCAATAAATTGGTATAAATGTTTTAGAAGAAGTGTGGATCATCCTGATTTGGACCATATAGATTAATGAGCCAAATTTATTTTTCGTCCAGTTTCATATTCAAAAGGATCCACCTTCCTTGCGAATCATTCCTGACTATTTGCACATTCAGATCAAATTGTTTGTTACTTAATATCTTAATAGTCTCCTTTCTCTCAACTTCATCCTCTTTTTTTTCTCTCCTTCCACCTCTCCTTTCTCTCTCCTTTCTCTCTCATCCTCCTCCCCCTCCCCCTCTCCTTTCTCTCTCCTTTCTCTCTCCTTTCTCTCTCCTTTCTCTCTCCTTCCACCTCTCTTTTTTCTCCCCTCCCTACTCTCCTTCCTCTCTCCCTCATCTCTTTTCTTCCTCCCTCCTTCTCTCCTTTGTTCACCTCCTCTGCCTTCTCTTTCCCTCATCTCCCTCCTCCTTCCACTCCTGTTTTCTCTCTCTCTCCTCCTCTCTTTCCTCCTCTTCTGTCTCTCTCCTTTCTCCTCTCCTTTCTCCTCTCCTTCCTCTTCTCTCTCCTCCTCTCTTTTCCCTTCCCTTTCTTTAAGTGAAGCAAGGGAAAGATGTTGTGACATCACAGCCAAGCCAAGGGGGCAAAGCAAAGATCATGAGTCCCATTGATCCATGAGACCCCTGGTATAAACCCCCAGTATTATTGGGCTCTGGAACACACTGAGCCATAGAAACACAGACATAACGGAGCCTTGTCCTCCAGAGGCAGCAATCATTGGATTTACACTTTGATGTGGAAGAGAAGAAGAAAGCTTTTGGAGGCATGACCTTCAAATCGACCATCAGACTGACGGATTCAAATCCTTGGTCCTTCATAGCGCTGGCCTTGACTCTATGAACTACATATCTAAGATACAGTTCACATCCCTGGTCCTTCATAACCCTGACTCTATGAACTACATATCTAATATACAGTTCACATCCCTGGTCCTTCATAACCCTGACTCTATCAACTACATATCTAATATACAGTTCACATCCCTGGTCCTTCATAACCCTGACTCTATACACTACATATCTAATATACAGTTCACATCCCTGGTCCTTCATAACCCTGACTCTATCAACTACATATCTAATATACAGTTCACATCCCTGGTCCTTCATAACCCTGACTCTATACACTACATATCTAATATACAGTTCACATCCCTGGTCCTTCATAACCCTGACTCTAAAACAACATATCTAATATACAGTTCACATCCCTGGTCCTTCATAACCCTGACTCTAAAACTACATATCTAATATACAGTTCACATCCCTGGTCCTTCATAACCCTGACTGTATAAACTACATATCTAATATACAGTTCACATCCCTGGTCCTTCATAACCCTGACTCTATCAACTACATATCTAAGATACAGTTCACATCCCTGGTCCTTCATAACCCTGACTGTATAAACTACATATCTAATATACAGTTCACATCCCTGGTCCTTCATAACCCTGACTGTATAAACTACATATCTAATATACAGTTCACATCCCTGGTCCTTCATAACCCTGACTCTATCAACTACATATCTAAGATACAGTTCACATCCCTGGTCCTTCATAACCCTGACTGTATAAACTACATATCTAATATACAGTTCACATCCCTGGTCCTTCATAACCCTGACTCTATAAACTACATATCTAATATACAGTTCACATCCCTGGTCCTTCATAGCCCTGACTGTATAAACTACATATCTAATATACAGTTCACATCCCTGGTCCTTCATAACCCTGACTCTATAAACTAATAATACTATAATTAGTGGTCTGTTAATGGGGATAATTAGTGGTGTGTTAATGGAGATAATTAGTGGTCTGTTAATGGGGATAATTAGTGGTCTGTTAATGGGGATAATTAGTGGTGTGTTAATGGAGATAATTAGTGGTCTGCTAATGGGGATAATTAGTGGTCTGTTAATGGGGATAATTAGTGGTGTGTTAATAGGGATAATTAGTGGTGTGTTAATGGGGATAATTAGTGGTCTGCTAATGGGGATAATTAGTGGTCTGTTAATAGGGATAATTAGTGGTCTGTTAATGGGGATAATTAGTGGTGTGTTAATGAGGATAATTAGTGGTGTGTTAATGGGGATAATTAGTGGTGTGTTAATAGGGATAATTAGTGGTGTGTTAATAGGGATAATTAGTGGTCTGTTAATAGGGATAATTAGTGGTCTGTTAATGGGGATAATTAGTGGTGTGTTAATGGGGATAATTAGTGGTGTGTTAATGGGGATAATTAGTGGTGTGTTAATGGAGATAATTAGTGGTCTGTTAATAGGGATAATTAGTGGTGTGTTAATAGGGATAATTAGTGGTGTGTTAATGGGGATAATTAGTGGTCTGCTAATGGGGATAATTAGTGGTCTGTTAATAGGGATAATTAGTGGTCTGTTAATGGGGATAATTAGTGGTCTGTTAATGGGGATAATTAGTGGTGTGTTAATGAGGATAATTAGTGGTGTGTTAATGGAGATAATTAGTGGTGTGTTAATGGGGATAATTAGTGGTGTGTTAATGGAGATAATTAGTGGTGTGTTAATAGGGATAATTAGTGGTGTGCTAATGTGGATAATTAGTGCTCTGTTAATGGGGATAATTAGTGGTCTGCTAATGGGGATAATTAGTGTGCTATTTCAAACAGTTACTAGCTTGTGTAGTGGGAGGCAGCTTGATGTACCAGTATACCCCTGGGGAGGACACTAGTCTATCTCCTGTTTGTGTAGTGTGAGGCAGCTTGATGTACAAGTGCACCCCTGGACAGGACCATAGTCTATCTCCTGTTTCTGTAGATTGAGGCAGCTTGATGTACCAGTGCATCCCTGGACAGGACCATAGTCTATCTCCTGTTTCTGTGGAGTGAGCCAGCTTGATGTACCAGTGCATCCCTGGACAGGACCATAGTCTATCTCCTGTTTCTGTAGAGTGAGGCAGCTTGATGTACCAGTGCATCCCTGGACAGGACCATAGTCTATCTCCTGTTTCTGTGGAGTGAGCCAGCTTGATGTACCAGTGCATCCCTGCACAGGACCATAGTCTATCTCCTGTTTCTGTAGAGTGAGGCAGCTTGATGTACCAGTGCATCCCTGGACAGAACGATAGTCTATCTCCTGTTTCTGTAGAGTGAGGCAGCTTGATGTACCAGTGCATCCCTGGACAGAACGATAGTCTATCTCCTGTTTGTGTAGTGGGAGGCAGCTTGATGTACCAGTACACCCCTGGGCAGGACGCTAGTCTATTGTAGTGCTTTATCCCAAATCTCCAAAATGCTGAGTGCAAAGCAGAGACGCGTCAGGTTTTTTTTACATTCTTTGGTATGATTCGGCCAGGGATTGAACTCACAACCTTTCAATCTCAGGACACTCAGGGAGGACACTCTAACCACAAGACCACTGGGTTGGCGCTGCTTTGAAAACACACTAACAACATGTCAAAACATAACCAAAAACAGCTTAGTAACACACTTCTTTAGAACGCACCTTACTTAGCCTTTTCCAAGTACCAAGGATGAAGACCAGCAGAGATGTTGTATTGTGATACAGATCCAAGCTCTTCACTTGTCCTGGCATCCCAATGGTGGAAGCAGCTTCCCCCCTGTAGCTAGGACTATCGTGTTTTAGATTTGACCCAGATGCTTCGAAATCTGCATTGCTTGCTGTTTGGGCTGTTTGTGGTTTTAGGCTGGGTTTCTGGACAGCACTTTGTGACATCGGTTGATGTAAATCAAATCAAATCAATTCAAATTTGTATTGGTCACACATACACATGGTTAGCAGATGTTAATGCGAGTGTAGCGAAATGCTTGTGCTAACAATATCTAACAAGAAAACTAACAATTTCACAACAACAACCTGATACACACAAGAGTAAAGGAATGAATACGAGTATGTACATATAAATATATGGATGAGCGATGGCCGGACGGCATAGGCAAGATGCAGTAAATGGTATAGAGTACAGTATATACATATGAGATGAGTAATGTAAACATTATATAAAGTGGCACTGTTTAAAGTGGCTAGTGATACATTTATTACATCCAGTTATTAATTATAAAAGTGGCTAGAGATTGAGTCTGTATGTTGGCAGCAGCCACTCAATGTTAGTGATGGCCTTGAGATAGAAGCTGTTTTTCAGTCTCTCTGTCCCATCTTTGATGCACCTGTACTGACCTTCTGGATGATAGCGGATTGAACAGGCAGTGGCTTGGGTGGTTGTTGTCCTTGATGATCTTTTTGGCCTTCCTGTGACATCGGGTGGTGTAGGTGTCCTGAAGGTCAGGTAGTTTACCCCCGGTGATGCGCAGTGCAGTCCTCACTACCCTCTGGAGAGCCTTACGGTTGTGGGCGGAGCAGTTGCCGTACCAGGCGGTAATACAGCCCGACAGGATGCTCTCGATTGTGCATCTGTAAAAGTTTGTGAGTGGTTTTGGTGACAAGCCAAATTTCTTCAGCCTCTTGAGGTTGAAGAAGCGCTGTTGCGCCTTCTTCACCACGCTGTCTGTGTGGGTGGACCATTTCAGTTTGTCCGTGATGTGCTTAATAACGAGTTTGGAGGGTACTATGGTGTTAAATGTTGAGCTGTAATCGATGAACAGCATTCTTACATAGGTATTCCTCTTGTCCAGATGGGTTAAGGCAGTGTGCAGTGTGGTTGCGATTACGTCGTCTGTGGACCTATTGGGGCGGTAAGCAAATTGGAGTGGGTCTAGGGTTTCAGGTAGGGTGGAGGTGATATGATCCTTGACTAGTCTCTCAAAGTACTTCATGATGACAGAAGTGAGTGCTACGGGGCGATAGTCATTTAGTTCAGGATGCGGATAGGAATGTCATCTGGGCCGGCAGCATTGCGAGGGTTAACATGCTTAAATGTTTTACTCACGTTGGCTGCGGTGAAGGAGGGCCTGCAGGTTTTGGTAGCGGGCCATGTCATAGGCTCTGTATTGTCCTTAAAGCGAGCAAAGCAGTTGTTTAGTTTGTCTGGGAGCAAGACATCGGAGTCCGTGACTGGGCTGGTTTTCTTTTTGTAGTCCGTGATTGATTGTAGACCCTGCCACATTCCTCTCGTGTCTGAGCCGTTGAATTGCGACTCTACTTTGTCTCTATACTGACGCTTAGCTTGTTTGATTGCCTTGCGGAGGGAATAGCTACACTGTTTGTATTCACGCTTTCAGTTTTGCGCGAATGCTGCCATCGGTTTCTGGTTGGGGAATGTTTTATTAATAGTCACCGTGGGTACAACATCACCGATGCACTTGCTAATTAACTCGCTCACCGAATCAGCGTATACATCAATGTTATTGTCTGATGCTTTTCGGAACATATCCCAGTCCACGTGATCGAAGCAATCTTGATGCGTGGAATCAGATTGGTCGGACCAGCATTGAACAGACCTGAACACGAGAGTTTCCTGTTTTAGTTTCTGTCTATAGGCTGGGAGCAACAAAATAGAGTCGTGGTCAGGTTTGTCGAAAGGAGGGCGAGGGAGGGCTTTGTATGCGTCGCGGAAATTAGCATAGCAGTGATCCAGGGTTTTACCAGCCCGGGTCGCGCATTCGATATGCTGATACAATTTAGGGAGCCTTGTTTTCAGATTAACCATGTTAAAATCCACAGCTACAATAAATGTAGCTTAAGGATATGTGGTTTCCAGTTTACATAGAGTCGAATTAAGTTCTTTCAGGGCCGTTGAGGTGTCTGATTGGGGGGAATATTTACTGCTATGATTATAATCGAAGAGAATTCTCTTGGTAGATAATGCGGTCGGCATTTGATCGTAAGGAATTCTAGGTCAGGTGAACAAAAGGACTTGAGTTCCTGTATGTTGTTATGATCACACCACGACTCGTTAATCATAAGGCACACACCCCCACCCTTCTTCTTACCAGATAGATGTTTGGAGAGTCGATGAGTACACGGAGAGATGTTGACTGATTCCACCACAGCAATATGGCATGAAAAGGAATGTGAGTAAGGGGAGAGGAAAGGTTATCCGTATAGCCCACTCTGTAGAGCCCTCTATTCCCTCTGTAGAGCCCTCTATTCCCTCTGTAGTGCCCCCTATTCCCTCTGTAGTGCCCTCTATTCCCTCTGTAGTGCCCCCTATTCCCTCTGTAGTGCCCTCTATTCCCTCTGTAGAGCCCTCTATTCCCTCTGTAGTGCCCCCTATTCCCTCTGTAGTGCCCTCTATTCCCTCTGTAGTGCCCTCTATTCCCTCTGTAGTGCCCCCTATTCCCTCTGTAGTGCCCTCTATTCCCTCTGTAGTGCCCTCTATTCCCTCTGTAGTGCCCCCTATTCCCTCTGTAGTGCCCTCTATTCCCTCTGTAGTGCCCCTATTCCCTCTGTAGTGCCCCTATTCCCTCTGTAGTGCCTCTCTATTCCCCCTGTAGTGCCCTCTATTCCCTCTGTAGTGCCCTCTATTCCCTCTGTAGTGCCCTCTATTCCCTCTGTAGTGCCCTCTATTCCCTCTGTAGTGCCCCCTATTCCCTCTGTAGTGCCCTCTATTCCCTCTGTAGTGCCCTCTATTCCCTCTGTAGTGCCCTCTATTCCCTCTGTAGTGCCCTCTATTCCCTCTGTAGTGCCCCCTATTCCCTCTGTAGTGCCCCCTATTCCCTCTGTAGTGCCCTCTATTCCCTCTGTAGTGCCCCCTATTCCCTCTGTAGTGCCCTCTATTCCCTCTGTAGTGCCCTCTATTCCCTCTGTAGAGCCCTCTATTCCCTCTGTAGTGCCCCCTATTCCCTCTGTAGTGCCCCCTATTCCCTCTGTAGTGCCCTCTATTCCCTCTGTAGTGCCCCCTATTCCCTCTGTAGTGCCCTCTATTCCCTCTGTAGTGCCCCCCCTATTCCCTCTGTAGTGCCCTCTATTCCCTCTGTAGTGCCCTCTATTCCCTCTGTAGTGCCCCCTATTCCCTCTGTAGTGCCCTCTATTCCCTCTGTAGTGCCCTCTATTCCCTCTGTAGTGTCCTCTATTCCCTCTGTAGTGCCCTCTATTCCCTCTGTAGTGCCCTCTATTCCCTCTGTAGTGCCCTCTATTCCCTCTGTAGTGCCCTCTATTCCCTCTGTAGTGCCCCCTATTCCCTCTGTAGTGACCCCTATTCCCTCTGTAGTGCCCTCTATTCCCTCTGTAGTGCCCTCTATTCCCTCTGTAGTGCCCTCTATTCCCTCTGTAGTGCCCTCTATTCCCTCTGTAGTGCCCCCTATTCCCTCTGTAGTGCCCTCTATTCCCTCTGTAGTGCCCTCTATTCCCTCTGTAGTGCCCTCTATTCCCTCTGTAGTGCCCTCTATTCCCTCTGTAGTGCCCCCTATTCCCTCTGTAGTGCCCCCTATTCCCTCTGTAGTGCCCTCTATTCCCTCTGTAGTGCCCCCTATTCCCTCTGTAGTGCCCTCTATTCCCTCTGTAGTGCCCTCTATTCCCTCTGTAGAGCCCCCTATTCCCTCTGTAGTGCCCCCTATTCCCTCTGTAGTGCCCCCTATTCCCTCTGTAGTGCCCTCTATTCCCTCTGTAGTGCCCCCTATTCCCTCTGTAGTGCCCTCTATTCCCTCTGTAGTGCCCCCTATTCCCTCTGTAGTGCCCTCTATTCCCTCTGTAGTGCCCTCTATTCCCTCTGTAGTGCCCCCTATTCCCTCTGTAGTGCCCTCTATTCCCTCTGTAGTGCCCTCTATTCCCTCTGTAGTGTCCTCTATTCCCTCTGTAGTGCCCTCTATTCCCTCTGTAGTGCCCTCTATTCCCTCTGTAGTGCCCTCTATTCCCTCTGTAGTGCCCTCTATTCCCTCTGTAGTGCCCCTATTCCCTCTGTAGTGCCCTCTATTCCCTCTGTAGTGCCCCCTATTCCCTCTGTAGTGCCCTCTATTCCCTCTGTAGTGCCCTCTATTCCCTCTGTAGTGCCCTCTATCCCCTCTGTAGTGCCCTCTATTCCCTCTGTAGTGCTCCCTATTCCCTCTGTAGTGCCCTCTATTCCCTCTGTAGTGCCCTCTATTCCCTCTGTAGTGCCCCATATTCCCTCTGTAGTGCCCTCTATTCCCTCTGTAGTGCCCTCTATTCCCTCTGTAGTGCCCTCTATTCCCTCTGTAGTGCCCCCTATTCCCTCTGTAGTGCCCTCTATTCCCTCTGTAGTGCCCCCTATTCCCTCTGTAGTGCCCTCTATTCCCTCTGTAGTGCCCTCTATTCCCTCTGTAGTGCCCTCTATCCCCTCTGTAGTGCCCTCTATTCCCTCTGTAGTGCCCTCTATTCCCTCTGTAGTGCCCCCTATTCCCTCTGTAGTGCCCTCTATTCCCTCTGTAGTGCCCTCTATTCCCTCTGTAGTGCCCCCTATTCCCTCTGTAGTGCCCTCTATTCCCTCTGTAGTGCCCTCTATTCCCTCTGTAGTGCCCCCTATTCCCTCTGTAGTGCCCTCTATTCCCTCTGTAGTGCCCTCTATTCCCTCTGTAGTGCCCCCTATTCCCTCTGTAGTGCCCCCTATTCCCTCTGTAGTGCCCTCTATTCCCTCTGTAGTGCCCCCTATTCCCTCTGTAGTGCCCCCTATTCCCTCTGTAGTGCCCTCTATTCCCTCTGTAGTGCCCTCTATTCCCTCTGTAGTGCCCTTCTATTCCCTCTGTAGTGCCCCCTATTCCCTCTGTAGTGCCCCCTATTCCCTCTGTAGTGCCCTCTATTCCCTCTGTAGTGCCCTCTATTCCCTCTGTAGTGCCCTCTATTCCCTCTGTAGTGCCCTCTATTCCCTCTGTAGTGCCCTCTATTCCCTCTGTAGTGCCCTCTATTCCCTCTGTAGTGCCCCCTATTCCCTCTGTAGTGCCCCCTATTCCCTCTGTAGTGCCCTCTATTCCCTCTGTAGTGCCCCCTATTCCCTCTGTAGTGCCCTCTATTCCCTCTGTAGTGCCCTCTATTCCCTCTGTAGTGCCCTCTATTCCCTCTGTAGTGCCCTCTATTCCCTCTGTAGTGCCCTCTATTCCCTCTGTAGTGCCCTCTATCCCCTCTGTAGTGCCCCCTATTCCCTCTGTAGTGCCCTCTATTCCCTCTGTAGTGCCCCCTATTCCCTCTGTAGTGCCCTCTATTCCCTCTGTAGTGCCCTCTATCCCCTCTGTAGTGCCCCCTATTCCCTCTGTAGTGCCCCCTATTCCCTCACTCGCTCCTACCGGTGAGCCTGGTCTTTTAGTTGACAGCTGGAGATGAAATGAACAGTGGTCCCCAGCTCTTAGTGTGAAGCCTGTTTAGCCATTCAGCTGGAGACAGCCTAGCTCTGGGTTCGGGAACCATGGCACCATGGGTTCGGGAAGAGGTGAATCGGCGGTTTTCGGAAGGCCCTCGGGGGAACTCGGGTACCCTCAGGTTCTTTCGGCAACGGAAACATCCGGGATACCTCAGAGGTGAGGTGGATTCGAATCTCCTCTCCTTCCTTCGGATTAGAGTGTCTCTCTCTCTGGATAAGAGAGTTTGCTAAATGACTCACTACCGTAGAGTCTCTGGATAAGAGAGTCTGCTAAATGACTCCCTACTGTAGTGGCTCTGGATAAGAGAGTCTGCTAAATGACTCACTACTGTAGTAGCTCTGGATAAGAGAGTCTGCTAAATGACTCCCTACTGTAGAATCTCTGGATCAGAGAGTCTGCTAAATGACTCACTATTGTAGTATCTCTGGATAAGAGAGTCTGCTAAATGACTCACTACTGTAGTGGCTCTGGATAGGAGAGTCTGCTAAATGACTCACTATTGTAGTGGCTCTAGATAGAGAGTCTGCTAAATGACTCACTACCGTAGTGTCTCTGGATAGGAGAGTCTGCTAAATGACTCACTACTCTAAGTGTCTCTGTATAAGAGAGTCTGCTAAATGACTCACTACTCTAAGTGTCTCTGTATAAGAGAGTCTGCTAAATATAAAATGATAGTCCTGTCAGAAGTCATCACGTTTTACTGTTTTCCTCTCTGCTGATCCCACTCTGGACTGTGACGCACTTTAAAAACCTCCAAGGCAGGCAGCCAGGCAGCTAGGCAACCGTAGCTAGCCATTTAGTTCAGCTAGTACCTTGGGAGGACCCACATGAGACTAGTAGGACTTCCTGTGGAGACTCAACCAACAGCATTAGAGGTTATTACAGCGTACAACACAAGAACACTCAGTTTCATGTCCCCGCTGAACACACAAAAGCACAGAGAACAAGCCTCTTTTCCAAGGCTACAAGCCTCTTTCCTTCCCGATGCTGTGTCTAAGTGCACAACAGAGAATCAGACACACTTTGAGCTGCAACCCCAAAGAACACTATGCCAGTTTGACCCCTGAAAAGCAACTTGTATTTGATTACTGTTATGTATCTGTGAGTCTGGGTCTGTGAGTCTGGGTGTGTGTCATTATGTTTCTGTGAGTCTGGGTCTGTGAGTCTGGGTCTGTGAGGCTGGGTCTGTGAGGCTGGGTCTGTGAGTCTGGGTGTGTGAGTCTGGGTGTGTGAATACTGTTAAGTTTCTGTGAGTCTGGGTCTGTGAGTCTGGGTCTGTGAGGCTGGGTCTGTGAGGCTGGGTCTGTGAGTCTGGGTGTGTGTCATTATGTTTCTGTGAGTCTGGGTCTGTGAGTCTGGGTCTGTGAGGCTGGGTCTGTGAGTCTGGGTCTGTGAGTCTGGGTGTGTGAGTCTGGGTGTGTGAATACTGTTAAGTTTCTGTGAGTCTGGGTCTGTGAGTCTGGGTCTGTGAGGCTGGGTCTGTGAGGCTGGGTCTGTGAGTCTGGGTGTGTGTCATTATGTTTCTGTGAGTCTGGGTCTGTGAGTCTGGGTCTGTGAGTCTGGGTCTGTGAGGCTGGGTCTGTGAGGCTGGGTCTGTGAGTCTGGGTCTGTGAGTCTGGGTCTGTGAGTCTGGGTCTGTGAGGCTGGGTCTGTGAGGCTGGGTCTGTGAGGCTGGGTGTGTGAATACTGTTATGTTTCTGTGAGTCTGGGTCTGTGAGTCTGGGTCTGTGGGTCTGTGAGGCTGGGTCTGTGAGGCTGGGTCTGTGAGTCTGGGTCTGTGAGGCTGGGTCTGTGAGTCTGGGTCTGTGAGGCTGGGTCTGTGAGGCTGGGTCTGTGAGTCTGGGTCTGTGAGTCTGGGTCTGTGAGGCTGGGTCTGTGAGGCTGGGTCTGTGAGTCTGGGTCTGTGAGGCTGGGTGTGTGAATACTGTTACGTTTCTGTGATTCTGGGTCTGTGAGTCATTGATGGTTTAGTCATTTTAGAACAAAGACTACATCTTGTGACCTACAGTTTGTCATGAGAAACAAGCAAAACAGTTATAATTTAAGAAGACAAATGTAGATTTAAAAAGTAATGACTGGTTGCTGAGCATGAAGCAACGCTTTACCTGAAATCAGAAAATGAGAGATTTTTACTTATGTTTAATTACGTCAGATTAGTGAAGGACACAACATCACATCAACGTAGTGGAGGATAAGACATCACATCAGATTAGTGGAGGATTAGACATTACATCAGATTAGTGGAGGATTAGACATTACATCAGATTAGTGGAGGATTAGACATTACATCAGATTAGTGGAGGACTAGACATTACATCAGATTAGTGGAGGATTAGACATTACATCAGATTAGTGGAGGATTAGACATTACATCAGATTAGTGGAGGATTAGACATTACATCAGATTAGTGGAGGACTAGACATTACATCAGATTAGTGGAGGATTAGACATTACATCAGATTTGTGGAGGATTAGACATTACATCAGATTAGTGGAGGATTAGACATCACATCAGATTAGTGGAGGATTAGACATTACATCAGATTAGTGGAGGATTAGACATCACATCAGATTAGTGGAGGATTAGACATTACATCAGATTAGTGGAGGACTAGACATTACATCAGATTTGTGGAGGATTAGACATTACCTCAGATTAGTGGAGGATTAGACATTACATCAGATTTGTGGAGGATTAGACATTACCTCAGATTAGTGGAGGATTAGACATCACATCAGATTAGTGGAGGATTAGACATTACATCAGATTAGTGGAGGATTAGACATCACATCAGATTAGTGGAGGATTAGACATTACATCAGATTAGTGGAGGACTAGACATTACATCAGATTAGTGGAGGACTAGACATCAGATTAGTGGAGGACTAGACATCAGATTAGTGGAGGACTAGACATTACATCAGATTAGTGGCGGACTAGACATCAGATTAGTGGAGGATTAGACATTACATCAGATTAGTGGAGGATTAGACATTACATCAGATTAGTGGAGGACTAGACATTACATCAGATTAGTGGAGGATTAGACATTACCTCAGATTAGTGGAGGATTAGACATAACATCAGATTAGTGGAGGACTAGACATTACATCAGATTAGTGGAGGATTAGACATTACCTCAGATTAGTGGAGGATTAGACATTACATCAGATTAGTGGAGGATTAGACATTACATCAGATTAGTGGAGGACTAGACATTACATCAGATTAGTGGAGGACTAGACATCAGATTAGTGGAGGACTAGACATCAGATTAGTGGAGGACTAGACATTACATCAGATTAGTGGCGGACTAGACATCAGATTAGTGGAGGATTAGACATTACATCAGATTAGTGGAGGATTAGACATTACATCAGATTAGTGGAGGACTAGACATTACATCAGATTAGTGGAGGATTAGACATTACCTCAGATTAGTGGAGGATTAGACATAACATCAGATTAGTGGAGGACTAGACATTACATCAGATTAGTGGAGGATTAGACATTACCTCAGATTAGTGGAGGATTAGACATTACATCAGATTAGTGGAGGATTAGACATTACATCAGATTAGTGGAGGACTAGACATTACATCAGATTAGTGGAGGACTAGACATTACATCAGATTAGTGGAGGATTAGACATTACATCAGATTAGTGGAGGATTAGACATTACATCAGATTAGTGGAGGATTAGACATTACCTCAGATTAGTGGAGGATTAGACATTACATCAGATTAGTGGAGGATTAGACATTACATCAGATTAGTGGAGGACTAGACATTACATCAGATTAGTGGAGGACTAGACATTACATCAGATTAGTGGAGGACTAGACATTACATCAGATTAGTGGAGGATTAGACATTACATCAGATTAGTGGAGGATTAGACATAACATCAGATTAGTGGAGGACTAGACATTACATCAGATTAGTGGAGGATTAGACATTACCTCAGATTAGTGGAGGATTAGACATTACATCAGATTAGTGGAGGATTAGACATTACATCAGATTAGTGGAGGACTAGACATTACATCAGATTAGTGGAGGACTAGACATTACATCAGATTAGTGGAGGATTAGACATTACATCAGATTAGTGGAGGATTAGACATCACATCAGATTAGTGGAGGATTAGACATTACATCAGATTAGTGGAGGACTAGACATTACATCAGATTAGTGGAGGACTAGACATCAGATTAGTGGAGGACTAGACATCAGATTAGTGGAGGACTAGACATTACATCAGATTAGTGGAGGACTAGACATCAGATTAGTGGAGGATTAGACATTACATCAGATTAGTGGAGGATTAGACATTACATCAGATTAGTGGAGGACTAGACATTACATCAGATTAGTGGAGGATTAGACATTACCTCAGATTAGTGGAGGATTAGACATAACATCAGATTAGTGGAGGACTAGACATTACATCAGATTAGTGGAGGATTAGACATTACCTCAGATTAGTGGAGGATTAGACATTACATCAGATTAGTGGAGGATTAGACATTACATCAGATTAGTGGAGGATTAGACATTACCTCAGATTAGTGGAGGATTAGACATAACATCAGATTAGTGGAGGACTAGACATTACATCAGATTAGTGGAGGATTAGACATTACCTCAGATTAGTGGAGGATTAGACATTACATCAGATTAGTGGAGGATTAGACATTACATCAGATTTGTGGAGGACTAGACATTACATCAGATTAGTGGAGGACTAGACATTACATCAGATTAGTGGAGGATTAGACATCACATCAGATTAGTGGAGGATTAGACATTACATCAGATTAGTGGAGGATAAAACATTACATTGGATTAGTGGAGGATTAGTCATTACCTCAGATTAGTGGAGGATTAGACATTACATCAGATTAGTGGAGGATTAGACATTACATCAGATTAGTGGAGGATTAGACATCACATCAGATTAGTGGAGGATTAGACATCACATCAGATTAGTGGAGGATTAGACATTACATCAGATTAGTGGAGGATTAGACATCACATCAGATTAGTGGAGGATTAGACATTACATCAGATTAGTGGAGGACTAGACATTACATCAGATTAGTGGAGGACTAGACATCAGATTAGTGGAGGACTAGACATCAGATTAGTGGAGGACTAGACATTACATCAGATTAGTGGAGGACTAGACATCAGATTAGTGGAAGATTAGACATTACATCAGATTAGTGGAGGATTAGACATTACATCAGATTAGTGGAGGACTAGACATTACATCAGATTAGTGGAGGATTAGACATTACCTCAGATTAGTGGAGGATTAGACATTACATCAGATTAGTGGAGGATTAGACATTACATCAGATTAGTGGAGGACTAGACATTACATCAGATTAGTGGAGGACTAGACATTACATCAGATTAGTGGAGGATTAGACATCACATCAGATTAGTGGAGGATTAGACATTACATCAGATTAGTGGAGGATAAAACATTACATTGGATTAGTGGAGGATTAGTCATTACCTCAGATTAGTGGAGGATTAGACATTACATCAGATTAGTGGAGGATTAGACATTACATCAGATTAGTGGAGGATTAGACATCACATCAGATTAGTGGAGGATTAGACATTACATCAGATTAGTGGAGGACTAGACATTACATCAGATTAGTGGAGGACTAGACATCAGATTAGTGGAGGACTAGACATCAGATTAGTGGAGGACTAGACATTACATCAGATTAGTGGAGGACTAGACATCAGATTAGTGGAGGATTAGACATTACATCAGATTAGTGGAGGATTAGACATTACATCAGATTAGTGGAGGATTAGACATTACATCAGATTAGTGGAGGATTTGACATTACATCAGATTAGTGGAGGATTAGACATTACATCAGATTAGTGGAGGATTAGACATCACATCAGATTAGTGGAGGATTAGACATTACATCAGATTAGTGGAGGATTAGACATTGCATCAGATTAGTGGAGGATTAGACATTACATCAGAATAGTGGAGGATAAAACATTACATCAGATTAGTTGAGGATAAGACATTGCATCAAATTATTTTAGGATTGAGATACACCCCACATTGAAAGGTTGGTTTGTCAACAATGACAAAAGGATTGTTCCTTCAGGCAGAAGACGTTGTATGACCTGTAGATGGCGAGTGCTGGTCTGTGTTCTCCCTGATGAACATCATAAGGTCCACAGCCCATTCTGCCTGACGGGGCAGAGAAACAAGACCTCACACAGAGAGGTTGCCGAAACAAAAACAGATCTATTAATTATTGATGGGATATTTACTTACAGAGAACATTCTAGAAACAGAACCTCTGATAGGATAGAGGGGGAGGGGAGTGGGGAGGGGGCAAAAGTACCTCTGACAAGAGCGAGGAGGGGGACTCATGACAGACAGGTGACAGACACACGTACCAACACGGATAACCACTAACACAGGCACACACACACACACACACACACACACACACACACATGCTAAGCTAAGCTACACAACTGTTTTTCTAGCACAGACTGGAATATGTTCCGGGATTCCTCCAATGGACACCACACCTGTCATTGGCTTCATCAATAAGTGCATCGATGACGTTGTCCCCACAGTGACCGTATGTACATACCCCAACCAAAAGCCATGGATTACAGGCAGCATCCACCCTGAGCAAAAGGGTAGAGCTGTCGCTTTCAAGGAGTGGGACTCTAACCCGGAAGCTTATAAGAAATCCCGCTATGCCCTCCGACGAACCATCAAATAGGCAAAGGGTCAATAAAGGACTGAGATCAAATCGTACTACACCGGCTCTGACGCTCGTCGGGTGTGGCAGGTTCTGCAAACCATTACAGACTACAATGGGAAGCACAGCCGAGAGCAGCCCAGTGACATGAGCCTACCGGACGAGCTAAACTACTTCTATGCTCGCTTCCGAGGCAATTAAAACTAGTTAGGGAGCGGCAGCAGAGGTAACGGTTTTGGAGAGTCTGGCGTGCCCAAAGTAAAATGCCTGCCACTCAGGCCCAGAAAATAGGATATGCACATAATTAGTACTATTGGATAGGAAACACTCTGAAGTTTCTGAAAGTGTTAAAATAATGTATGTGAGTATAACAGAACTGATATAGCAGGCGAAAAAAACCAAGGAAAATCCATCCGGATTTGCAGTTTTTTTTGTACATGACCTTCTTCTCCAGGCTGCCTATTCATTTCTATTTTAACTAGGACTGAGACTGCAGTACCTATGGCTTCCACTAGATGTCAACAGTCTTTATACAGTGTCTGGAAGCTCTAGCACTAAGCAGAACAGATAGAAAGAGGAAGTAGTCAGGGGACCACTTTTGTCAACAACGTTTGACGGGCGCGAGGTTGTGAGCGCGCCGCCCCACTTTATTTTCCTTTCCTATTGTTCACGTTATCATCCGGTTGAAATATTACAGTAAATATACATAAAAAGATACCTAAGGATACATTAAAAATGTATGTTTGATTTGTTTGTAGAAAGTGTATAGGTATTATTTGGACGTGTTCTCTTCACGGTTCAATGGGCGACTCAACGGTGGATTTTCTGATCATAACGCGCTAACCAAACTGAGATTTATGGATATAATAAATGACTTTTTCTAACAAAAGAACCATTGGATGTCTTCGTTGGACACTTGGGAAGCCCTCAGCAGAAGTTCTTCGACAGGTAAGTGATAATTTTTAGCTCTTATATATGTTTTGTGTGACCCGCGCTGGATATGAATTTATGCTAATGTGGGAAATATATGAGGTGCTATCCTCAAACAATCAAATGTTGTGCTTTCGCCGTAAAGCCTTTTTGAAATCTGGCAACGCTGTGATATTGCCAAGAAGCAGAGAGAGCACGCCTCTTTCCATATCAACGGAACCACAGTGGAGAACGTGAAAAGCTTCAAGTTCCTCTGCGTACACATGACTGACGATCTGAAATTGTCCACCCACATAAACAGTGTGGGGAAGACGGCGCAGCAGTGTCTCTTCAACCTCAGGAGACTGAAGATATTCGGCTTGGCCTTTAGACCCTCACAAACTTTTACAGATGCACTATTGAGAGCATCCTGTTGGGCTGTATCACTGCCTGGTACTGACACTGCACCGCCCGCAACCGCAGGGCTCTCCAGAGGGTGGTGCAGTCTGCCCAAGCATCACCGGGGGCAAACTACCTGCCCTCCAGGACACCTACAACAACCGATGTCACAGGAAGGCCAAAAACAAGAACATCAAGAACATCAACCACCTGAGTCATGGCCTGTTCACCCCGCTATCATCCAGAAGGCGAGGTCAGTACAGGTGCATCAATGCTGGGACCGAGTCTGAAAAAGAGCTTCTATCTCAAGGCCATCAGACTGTTAAATAGCCATCACTAGGCGACTTCCACCCGGTTATGTAACCCTGCACCTTAGAGGCTGCTGCCCTATAGACATAAAACATGGAATCATTGGTTACTTTAATAATGTTTACATACTGCTTTACTCATCTCATATGTATATACTGTATTCTATTCTACTGTATTTTAGTAAATGCGACTCAGACATTGCTCGTCCTATTATTTATATATTTCTTAATTCAATTATTTTACTTGTTGAATTTGTGTGTATTGTTGTGAAATATTACAACCTACTGCACTGTTGGAGCTAGAAACACAAGCATTTTGCTACACCCGCTGTAACATGTGCTAAATATGTGTATGTGACCAATAACATTTGACTTCATTTAATAAGGTGTGTACATAAAACGTATTAAACACGTCTGTAAAACCACATCAAGTTTCATACATAATTGGGTATAGAGAAAGACGTCAGAGTTGGCTGAAGTGTCAGTTCCTGCTCACATTTACAGCATAGCATTATGGGAATTAATATATACATCACTAAGACCCTTAGGGAATAATGTCTGGAGGGTGAGCATTATTTATATCACCTGTCTGATATCTTAACTTTCTCTATAAAATCTAAAGGTAGAAATGTTATGTTTTTGGTCATTAAAATGTACTTGGACTGACTGGATAATCCATGTCTCCTGAGAACGAGAGGTTTTACCTACATAACACAGCCCACGTGGACATTTAATCATGTAGATAACATTGGTGGAGGAGCGCCTAATAATGCCATTTATTTGGACCCGTTTTCCTGTATGTGTGTGGCAATATGACTTCATCATATCGTTGCACTGTGAGCAGCCTCTTGCATTCGGAAGAGGGGGTAAAAGAGCCTGGCTCATTTTCTTTTTGTGGCTTGCTGTTGGCATGGACCAATTTGTCGCGTAAATAGTGACCTCCCTTATATATACTATAAGTGGCGGGTTCTTAAATTCAGCCGGCAGAGTTGGTTCCGATGATAAAACATGCCAGTGTTCCTTGACAGCATCCCCCACTTTGCGCCAGTTCAAAAGTATATGTGGTGGTGAACATTGCAGAGTGTTCTTTATCTCTAGTGGGTCTTTTTAGTAGCAGTTCATCTCGTGTTTTCCCCCAATGCCAAATGAAGAGCTTCATCCACACATTGTGGAGAGTAGCCTCTTCTTAGAAACCTATTGTTCATCTCCGCTGCTTTTTCTAGTCCTCTGTGGAGTGGCACAGTCTGAAAAACTGGCCTATTGGAAGTCCTTTTATTAATGGCTCAGGGTGGAAGCTGTCCCCCTGTAGAATATATTTATGTCAGTTTCTTTTCTATACAGAGCTGTAAAACATGGTACCATTTGATTTCTCAATCCACATATCGAGGTAATGAACACGTTTCGTGTCACATTCAATAGTGAATTTGAGATTAGAATGAAGTTTGTTATTACAGTGAGGAGAGCAGAGCTCTAGCTGGCTATAATATCTGTATTACAGTGAGGAGAGCAGATCTCTAGCTGGCTATAATATCTGTATTACAGTGAGGAGAGCAGAGCTCTAGCTGGCTATAATATCTGTATTACAGTGAGGAGAGCAGAGCTCTAGCTGGCTAGAATATCTGTATTACAGTGAGAAGAGCAAAGCTCTAGCTGGCTAGAATATCTGCATTACAGTGAGGAGAGCAGAGCTCTAGCCGGCTATAATATATATCTGTATTACAGTGAGGAGAGCAGAGCTCTAGCTGGCTATAATATCTGTATTACAGTGAGGAGAGCAGAGCTCTAGCTGGCTATAATATCTGCATTACAGTGAGGAGAGCAGAGCTCTAGCTGGCTATAATTTCTGTATTACAGTGAGGAGAGCAGAGCTCTAGCTGGCTAGAATATCTGTATTACAGTGAGGAGAGCAGAGCTCTAGCTGGCTATAATATCTGTATTACAGTGAGGAGAGCAGAGCTCTAGCTGGCTATAATTTCTGTATTACAGTGAGGAGAGCAGAGCTCTAGCTGGCTAGAATATCTGTATTACAGTGAGGAGAGCAGAGCTCTAGCTGGCTAGAATATCTGTATTACAGTGAGGAGAGCAGAGCTCTAGCTGGCTATAATTTCTGTATTACAGTGAGGAGAGCAGAGCTCTAGCTGGCTATAATTTCTGTATTACAGTGAGGAGAGCAGAGCTCTAGCTGGCTAGAATATCTGTACCTGAAGTGACATTTCTTTTTCGAGTGTGTTTTATGTTTTTGTTGTTGTTGTATTAGATAGATATTTATTATCGCATTGTTTGGTTTTTAGTTCGCAAGAAAGGCATTTTCACTGCACTTGTGCAGCTAGAAATTGTATCTATTTTCAAGGATTATGTTTTACATGCTCATCAAAGTGTGCTAAATGTGTACATTTTCCTCTTTCAAAACAAGAAATTTGTTTTTATATAGTCGGAAATTTACATACAATTAGGTTGGAGTCATTAAAGCTCATTTTTCAACCACTCCACACATTTCTTGTTAACCTCTATGGGCTAGGAGGCAGTGTTCGGGAGTACGGAGAGTCTGATGGGGCCCAAAGTAAACTTCCTGTTACTCATGCCCAGAAGTTGGATATGCATATAATTTGGTAGTATTGGATAGAAAACACTCTGAGGTTTCTAAAACTGTTAAAATAATGTATGTGAGTTTAACAGAACTGATATGGCAGGTGAAAACCAGAGGAAAAATCCATCCAGAAAATGTGTTTTTTTGATGAACAGTTTTTCCATTGACTTGCTATTGACTACAGCGGGAATTAGCTCCCAGATTGCAGTTCCTACGGCTTCCACTAGATGTCAACAGTCTTTAGACATGGTTTCAGGACTGTTTTTTGAAAAACTAACAAGAAATTGAAGTTCATTCAAGTGGCTGTTGAAACGGACACTACTGTTTCGCGTGAATGGGTACACGCTCTTCGTTATTTTCCTTCCCTATTGAGCAGACTATTTTCCGTCTGAAATATTATCGTTTATTTAGATATTTGACAACCTGAGGAGTAATTATAAACATCGTTTGACCTGTTTGGACAAACTTTACTAGTTCTTTTGGGATTTCTTTGTCTGCATGTTGAACGACTGGATTACAGAACTCCATGGCGCCAACTAAACTGACTTTATGGGATATAAAGAAGGACTTTATCGAACAAAACAACCATTCTTTGTGTTCCTGTGAACCTTGGGATTGCAAACAGAGGAAGATCTTCAAAGGTAAGTGATTTAATTGTATTGCTATATTTGATTTTGTAACATCTTGTGCTGGTTTGAATAATATTTTGTTGCGCTGTCCTCGGATAATCGAATGTTCTGCTTTCGCCGTAAAGCCTATTGTAAATCCGATAACGCGGTTTGATTACAAAGATTCTAAGCTTTGAATGGTGTACAACACTTGTATTTTCATGAATGTTTAAAATTACTATTTTTGTAATTTTGAATTTGGCGCTGTGCATTTCACCGGATGTTGTCATAGGTGAACCGCTAGCGTTCCCCCAATCGCTAAGAAGTTAAAAGTGCTTTCCTCTCCGTCTCTCCAATAAGCATGCCCCAGTCCAAAAATGTGGAAGTAAGAACAGATATAGCCCTTGGTTCACTCCAGACTTGACTGCCCTTGAAAAGCACAAAAACATCCTGTGGCGTTCTGCATTAGCATCGAATGCCCCCGCACATTGGCTACCCGGACTATCAGCATTGTGTCCCGCCAACCCCTGTTTTACGCTACTACTACTCTCTGTTTATCATAAATGCATTGCCACTTAATTAATCCATACCTAAATGTACATACTAACTCAATTAGACCCGAATAACCGGTGCTTGTATATAGCCTCTCTACTGTATATAGCCCCTCTACTGTATATAGCCTCCCTACTGTATATAGCCTCTCTACTGTATATAGCCCCGCTACTGTATATAGCCTCTCTACTGTATATAGCCTCGCTACTGTATATAGCCTCTCTACTGTATATAGCCCCTCTACTGTATATACCCTCTCTACTGTATATAGCCTCTCTACTGTATATAGCCTCCCTACTGTATATAGCCTCGCTACTGTATATAGCCTCTCTACTGTATATAGCCTCCCTACTGTATATAGGCTCGCTACTGTATATAGCCTCTCTACTGTATATAGCCCCTCTACTGTATATAGCCTCGCTACTGTATATACCCTCTCTACTGTATATAGCCTCTCTAACTGTATATAGCCTCCCTACTGTATATAGCCCCTCTACTGTATATAGCCTCTCTACTGTATATAGCCTCTACTGTATATACCCTCGCTACTGTATATAGCCTCTCTACTGTATATAGCCTCCCTACTGTATATAGCCTCACTACTGTATATAGCCTCTCTACTGTATATAGAATCTCTACTGTATATAGCCTCGCTACTGTATATAGCCTCGCTACTGTATATACCCTCTCTACTGTATATAGCCTCCCTACTGTATATAGCCTCGCTACTGTATATAGCCTCTCTACTGTATATAGCCTCCCTACTGTATATAGCCTCTCTACTGTATATAGCCTCTCTACTGTATATAGCCTCGCTACTGTATATAGCCTCTCTACTGTATATAGCCTCTCTACTGTATATAGCCTCGGTACTGTATATACCCTCTCTACTGTATATAGCCTCTCTACTGTATATAGCCTCGCTACTGTATATAGCCTCTCTACTGTATATAGCCTCTCTACTGTATATAGCCTTGCTACTGTATATACCCTCTCTACTGTATATAGCCTCTCTACTGTATATAGCCTCTCTACTGTATATAGCCTCTCTACTGTATATAGCCCCTCTACTGTATATAGCCTCTCTACTGTATATAACCCCTCTACTGTATATAGCCTCCCTACTGTATATAGCCTCTCTACTGTATATAACCCCTCTACTGTATATAGCCCCTCTACTGTATATAGCCCCTCTACTGTATATAGCCTCTCTACTGTATATAGCCTCGCTACTGTATATAGCCTCTCTACTGTATATAGCCCCTCTACTGTATATAGCCCCTCTACTGTATATAGCCCCCCTACTGTATATAGCCTCTCTACTGTATATAGCCCTCTACTGTATATAGCCTCTCTACTGTATATAGCCCCTCTACTGTATATAACCTCTCTACTGTATATAGCCCCTCTACTGTATATAGCCCCTCTACTGTATATAGCCCCTCTACTGTATATAGCCTCTACTGTATATAGGTCTACACCTGTTGTATTCAGCATTTCACTGTGAGGTCCACACCTGTTGTATTCAGCATTTCACTGTGAGGTCTACACCTGTTGTATTCGGCATTTCACTGTGAGGTCTACACCTGTTGTATTCAGCATTTCACTGTGAGGTCTACACCTGTTGTATTCAGCATTTCACTGTAAGGTCTACACCTGTTGTATTCAGCATTTCACTGTAAGGTCTACACCTGTTGTATTCAGCATTTCACTGTGAGGTCTACACCTGTTGTATTCAGCATTTCACTGTAAGGTGAACATTGATTGATTTGATTTGATTTTACAGCTAATGGGAATCCCAAAAAAATCCTAAATCTGTGCTCTCTCTCTCTCTCTCTCTCTCTCTCTCTCTCTCTCTCTCTCTCTCTCTCTCTCTCTCTCTCTCTCTCTCTCTCTCTCTCTCTCTCTCTCTCTCTCTCTCTCTCTCTCTTTATAGCTCACGTAATTTCTGAAGCATATTTTTGTGCCACAGGAGGTGGTTATGACAAATTAGAAGTCTGTGAATGTCCTGTTGGTGTAAAGGCCCCAGCTGTCACTGGGGAGCTAGTGATCAGGATTGTGTATGTGTGTGTGTGCATGCATGCGTGTCAGAGCTGTGTGTTCTCTTGGTGCCACAAACATTTCCATATGGTCATGAACATGCCAATCTGCTCATAAGTCAATCTGCTTCCATTCCTCCCCCCCTAGTTTCTCCCATTCATCCCACCTTAGCTGCTCTCAATCCTCCCACCTAGCTGCTCCCAATCCTAATCCTGCACCCTCAAACTGCTACCAATCCTAATTCCCCCACCTAGCTGCTTTCAATTCTAATCCTCCACCCCCTAGCTGCTCCCAATCCTAATCCTCCACCCCTTAGCAGCTACCATGCCTCCCCTAGCTGCTCCCACCCCCAGCTGCTCCCAATCATAAACCTCCCCTAGCTAATCCCAATCCTATTCCTCCACCCCTAGCTAATCCCAATCCTATTCCTCCACCCCTAGCTAATCCCAATCCTATTCCTCCACCCCTAGCTGCTCTCAATCCTAATCCTCAATCCCCTAGCGGATCTCATGCCTAATCCTCCTCCCTATCTGCTCCAAATCCTAATCCTCCTCTCCCTAGCTGCTGGTTGCTCACACACAGACTTACACCCATGGTTTCTCCAACAGTGCCTAGACGTGTGGAGAGATTCCAGACATCACCCATGGTTTCTCCAACAGTGCCTAGACGTGTGGAGAGATTCCTGACATCACCTATGGTTTCTCCAACAGTGCCTAGACGTGTGGAGAGATTCCAGACATCACCCATGGTTTCTCCAACAGTGCCTAGACGTGTGGAGAGATTCCTGACATCACCCATGGTTTATCCAACAGTGCCAAGACATGTGGAGAGATTCCTGACATCACCCATGGTTTAACCAACAGTGCCTAGACGTGTGGAGAGATTCCTGACATCACCCATGGTTTCTCCAACAGTGCCTAGACGTGTGGAGAGATTCCTGACATCACCCATGGTTTCTCCAACAGTGCCTAGACGTGTGGAGAGATTCCTGACATCACCCATGGTTTCTCCAGCAGTGCCTAGACGTGTGGAGAGATTCCAGACATAACCCATGGTTTCTCCAACAGTGCCTAGACGTGTGGAGAGATTCCAGACATCACCCATGGTTTCTCCAACAGTGCCTAGACGTGTGGAGAGATTCCTGACATCACCCATGGTTTCTCCAACAGTGCCTAGACGTGTGGAGAGATTCCTGACATCACCCACGGTTTCTCCAACAGTGCCTAGACGTGTGGAGAGATTCCAGACATCACCCATGGTTTCTCCAACAGTGCCTAGACGTGTGGAGAGATTCCTGACATCACCCATGGTTTCTCCAACAGTGCCTAGACGTGTGGAGAGATTCCAGACATCACCCATGGTTTCTCCAACAGTGCCTAGACGTGTGGAGAGATTCCTGACATCACCCATGGTTTATCCAACAGTGCCAAGACATGTGGAGAGATTTCTGACATCACCCATGGTTTAACCAACAGTGCCTAGACGTGTGGAGAGATTCCTGACATCACCCATGGTTTCTCCAACAGTGCCTAGACGTGTGGAGAGATTCCTGACATCACCCATGGTTTCTCCAGCAGTGCCTAGACGTGTGGAGAGATTCCAGACATAACCCATGGTTTCTCCAACAGTGCCTAGACGTGTGGAGAGATTCCAGACATCACCCATGGTTTCTCCAACAGTGCCTAGACGTGTGGAGAGATTCCTGACATCACCCATGGTTTCTCCAACAGTGCCTAGACGTGTGGAGAGATTCCTGACATCACCCATGGTTTCTCCAACAGTGCCTAGACGTGTGGAGAGATTCCAGACATCACCCATGGTTTCTCCAACAGTGCCTAGACGTGTGGAGAGATTCCAGACATCACCCATGGTTTCTCCAACAGTGCCTAGACGTGTGGAGAGATTCCTGACATCACCCATGGTTTCTCCAACAGTGCCTAGACGTGTGGAGAGATTCCTGACATCACCCATGGTTTCTCCAGCAGTGCCTAGACGTGTGGAGAGATTCCAGACATAACCCATGGTTTCTCCAACAGTGCCTAGACGTGTGGAGAGATTCCAGACATCACCCATGGTTTCTCCAACAGTGCCTAGACGTGTGGAGAGATTCCTGACATCACCCATGGTTTCTCCAACAGTGCCTAGACGTGTGGAGAGATTCCTGACATCACCCACGGTTTCTCCAACAGTGCCTAGACGTGTGGAGAGATTCCAGACATCACCCATGGTTTCTCCAACAGTGCCTAGACGTGTGGAGAGATTCCTGACATCACCCATGGTTTCTCCAACAGTGCCTAGACGTGTGGAGAGATTCCAGACATCACCCATGGTTTCTCCAACAGTGCCTAGACGTGTGGAGAGATTCCTGACATCACCCATGGTTTATCCAACAGTGCCAAGACATGTGGAGAGATTTCTGACATCACCCATGGTTTAACCAACAGTGCCTAGACGTGTGGAGAGATTCCTGACATCACCCATGGTTTCTCCAACAGTGCCTAGACGTGTGGAGAGATTCCTGACATCACCCATGGTTTCTCCAGCAGTGCCTAGACGTGTGGAGAGATTCCAGACATAACCCATGGTTTCTCCAACAGTGCCTAGACGTGTGGAGAGATTCCAGACATCACCCATGGTTTCTCCAACAGTGCCTAGACGTGTGGAGAGATTCCTGACATCACCCATGGTTTCTCCAACAGTGCCTAGACGTGTGGAGAGATTCCTGACATCACCCATGGTTTCTCCAACAGTGCCTAGACGTGTGGAGAGATTCCAGACATCACCCATGGTTTCTCCAACAGTGCCTAGACGTGTGGAGAGATTCCAGACATCACCCATGGTTTCTCCAACAGTTCCTAGACGTGTGGAGAGATTCCAGACATCACCCATGGTTTCTCCAACAGTGCCTAGACGTGTGGAGAGATTCCTGACATCACCCATGGTTTCTCCAACAGTGCCTAGACGTGTGGAGAGATTCCTGACATCACCCACGGTTTCTCCAACAGTGCCTAGACGTGTGGAGAGATTCCAGACATCACCCACGGTTTCTCCAACAGTGCCTAGACGTGTGGAGAGATTCCTGACATCACCCATGGTTTCTCCAACAGTGCCTAGACGTGTGGAGAGATTCCAGACATCACCCATGGTTTCTCCAACAGTGCCTAGACGTGTGGAGAGATTCCTGACATCACCCATGGTTTATCCAACAGTGCCAAGACATGTGGAGAGATTTCTGACATCACCCATGGTTTAACCAACAGTGCCTAGACGTGTGGAGAGATTCCTGACATCACCCATGGTTTCTCCAACAGTGCCTAGACGTGTGGAGAGATTCCTGACATCACCCATGGTTTCTCCAGCAGTGCCTAGACGTGTGGAGAGATTCCAGACATAACCCATGGTTTCTCCAACAGTGCCTAGACGTGTGGAGAGATTCCAGACATCACCCATGGTTTCTCCAACAGTGCCTAGACGTGTGGAGAGATTCCTTACATCACCCATGGTTTCTCCAACAGTGCCTAGACGTGTGGAGAGATTCCTGACATCACCCATGGTTTCTCCAACAGTGCCTAGACGTGTGGAGAGATTCCAGACATCACCCATGGTTTCTCCAACAGTGCCTAGACGTGTGGAGAGATTCCAGACATCACCCATGGTTTCTCCAACAGTGCCTAGACGTGTGGAGAGATTCCAGACATCACCCCATGTTAGTTGATTTGATCTGATGTGCAGTATATTTTCTCATGTAGGATGAGTTCTTTGACTCTTTCATAGCAGGATTATGGTGTTGCCATTGTAATAATTATAGTAATATAATTAACTAACAAAAGGTGTTTGTCTAATGTGTGTTTAGCACCAGGCACTGTCTACTGTGTGTTTAGCACCAGGCACTGTCTACTGTGCGTTTAGCACCAGGCACTGTCTACTGTGTGTTTAGCACCAGGCACTGGAGTCCTATTCAGTCAAAACAGGAAGTTAAAAATAAACAGTATACGTGGTATTTAGCAAAAAAAAATGCATGTTTGAATTGTATTGAATACATAAAACAATGTTTTTACTATGTGGAAACGCATTATCGACTTCTATCCTAGGTACTCTGGTATATAAACGGAGAGAACACAACATTAGGAACACCTGCTCTTTCCATGGAATAGACTGACCAGGTGAGTCCAGGTAAAAGTTATGATCCCTTATTGATGTCACTTCTATTCGATTTGTATTCTAGTCAATGCCACTCCGACATTGGTCGTCCTCGTATTTATATTTAGCTTATTTCCATTATTGTACTTTTAGATCGGTGTGTATTGTAGTATATTGTTAGATATTACTGCACTGTTGGAGCTACAAACACAAGCATTTCACTACGCCTGCTAAATATGTGTACGTGACCAATAGAATTTAATTGGATTTGTTAAATCCACTTCAATCAGTGTAGAAGAAGGGGAGTAGACAGACATGTTTCAACACCTGGTAAAGTCCACGCCCCAATGATCTGAGGCTGATCTGAGGGCAAAAGGGGGTGCAACACAATATTAGGAAGATTTTCCTCATGTTTTCTACACTCAGTGTATATAGTACCTGTTTTATCTAACCTTTATTTATGCAGGGAAGTCCCATTGAAACCAAAGTCTATTTTTCAAGGGAGCCCTGCTTCACAAACATACACAGTATATAATATGGAACAGGTGATACAAATTACAACAAACGAAAGGTTATGGAATAGCTGTCTTAAAGGTGTCCATGTTCTTAAATATGTCCCTGTTCTTAAAGGTGTCCCTGTTCTTAAAGATATCCCTGTTCTTAATGGTGTCCCTGTTCTTAAATATGTCTCTGTCCTTAAATATGTACCTGTTCTTCAATATGTCCTTGTTCTTAAATATGTCTCTGTCCTTAAATATGTCCCTGTTCCTAAATATGTCTCTGGTCTTAAAGGTGTCCCTGTCCTTATGTCACAATGTCTGAGCAGGGTGGGGCCTCTGTGTGCTGGTCTATAATTAACTGTGTTGATGATGTTGCTGCTGATGTCATGACCCAGCGTGAGGGTGGAGCCTGGCCATGCCAACACACCTGTTGTTGTGGAGCATGGCATATGATATTATTACCGACTCAGCCAGACACACACACAAACCACACACATGCGCACACACGCACACACACAAATATCTGATATCATTACCCACCCAGCCGGACTGTCAAGCTACCTGCTGGGCCGCGAACTGTCCTGTCCAAACCCTAACCTCACATACAGACAAATACACAATACACACACACACTCCAAAACGATCACGGCCAGTAACGCACTCCCTCATGCCATTCTTTTCATGACTGACTTTGATGCCAGCTTGTAAGAGACAAGGTTGGAGAGGACAGAGGTTTGATGTAAGAGGACAACATGCTTTTACGAGAAATGAGGCCAGATCCCATTCCACCTCTAATGCCGTGGTATGACAATGGATATGAAGTGTATCTTGAGGAAAAGTGTCAACGCGTCATCACAGGACTAAGATTGAATTCTACTATGCCAGCCAGCTCTAACGTTCAACGGATGTGACAAGGCTTGCAAACAATCACGGATTACAAAGGGAAACCAAGCCTCAAGCTGAACCAGTGAGGCGAGCTTACCAGATGAGCTAAATGTCTTCTTTGCTCGCTTTCGAGGCAAGCAACACCGAACCATGCATGAGAGCACCAGCTGTTCTGGATGACTGTGTGACCTCAGTGTCCGTGACAGACGCAAGTCCTTTAAACAGGTTAACATTTGCAAAGCCGTGGAACCAGACGGAATACAAGGACGTGTACTCAGAGCATGTCTTCACGGACATTTTCTAATCTATCCCTGACCCGGTCTTGTTACACCAACTTGTTTTCAAGCAGACCACCAGAGTCCTGTGCCCAAGAACACTAAGGCAACCTGCCCAAATGCCCTTTCGCCCCATAGCATTCACATCTACGGCCATGAAATGCTTTGAAAGGCTGGTCATGGCTCACTTCAACACCTTCATCCTAGACACCCTGGACCCACTCCAATTCACATACTGCACTCCACACTGCCCTCGCCCACCTGGAAAAACGGAATACCCGTGTAAGAATGCTGTTCATTGATGACAGCTTAGCGTTCAACACCATAGTGTCCTCCAAGCTCATCACCAAGCTCACGACCCTGGGACTGAACACCTCCCTCTGCAACTGGATCCTGGACTTCCTGATGGGCCCACACCAAGAGGTGAGGGTAGGCTACGACACATCCTCCACGTTAACCCTCATGGGTGCATGATTAGTCCCCTCCTGTACTCCCTGTTCACCCACGAATGCGTGGTCAAACACGTCTCCAACACCATCATTAAGTTTGCTGATGAAACAACAGTGGTAGGCCTGATCACCGACGACGATGAGACAGCCTATAGGGAGGAGGGCAGACACCTGGCAGTGTGGTGCCAGGACAACAACCTTTCGCTCAACATCAGCAAGACAGAGGAGCTGATCTTGGACTACAGGAAACAGAGGACCGAGCACGTCCCCATACCCATCAACTGGACTGTAGCGGAGCAGGTCAAGAGCTTCAAATTCCTTGGTGTTGGTATCACTAAGGAATTAACATGGTCCACACTCACCCACACTCACCCCCACAGGAGGCTGAAGAAATTTGGCTTGTCACAAAAAACACTCACAAACTTCTATAGATGCACAATCGAGAGCATCCTGTCGGGCTGTATCACCGCCTGGTACGGCAACAACCGTAAGGCTCTCCAGAGGGTAGTGAGGTCTGCACAACGCATCACCGGGGGTAAACTACCTTCCCTCCAGGACAAAAACCACCCGAGCCACTGCCTGTTCACCCCGCTATCAAAACATGTGATGTAATAAATGTATCACTAGCCACTTTAAACGATGCCATTTATATAATGTTTACATATCCTACATTACTCATCTCATATGTATATACTGTACTCCATACCATCTACTGCATCTTGCCTATGCCGGTCAGCCATCGCTCATCCATATATTTATATGTACATACTCCGTATTTGTTCCTTTACTCTTGTGTGTATAAGGTAGTTGTTGTGAATTTGTTAGATTACTTGTTAGATACTACTGCATGGTCAAAACTAGAAGCACAAGCATATCGCTGCACTCGCATTAACATCTGCTAACCATGTGTATGTGACAAATAACATTTTATTTTATTTTATTTGAATAGGCCACAACATCACCTCTTCCCTCTCAAAAGGCTGAAAAGATTTGGCCCTTAGATCTTCAAAAAGTAATGCAGCTGCATCATTAAGAGCATCTTGACTTGCTGCATCACTGCTTGGCACTGTAACTGCATGGTACCTGATCAAAAGGTGCTACAGAGGGGATGTGTATGGCCCAGTACACCAGCACATCACTGGGGCTGAGCTCCATGCAATACAGAATCTCTATACCAGGCGGTGTCAGAGGAAGGCCCAAAGAAAGTCCAGCCACCCAAGCCATAGACTTTTCTCTCTGCTACTGCACGACGAGTCTAGAACCAACAGGACCCTGAACAACTTCTACCCCCTATGATCAGAAAATCCACCGTCGAGTCGCCCATTGAACCGTGAAGAGAACACATTCAAATTATACCTATACACTTTCTCCAAACAAATCAAACATCATTTTTAATGCATCCTTAGGTATCCTTTAATGTATATTTACCGTAATATTTCAACCTGTAACGCCCAGTCCTGGGTTTTCAGGCTGGAGCGCTTTGGGTTCATTTTGGTTTAGGGGTTTTCACAGTTCTATGGTGTCTAGTTCTATGTTGTTAATGGCTCCCAATTAGAGGCAGCTGAGTCTCAAGTTGTTCTAATTGGGAACCATTTATATGTTTGGGAATTGCACCTTAGTTTCGTGGGTTATTGTATGTTCATAGCTGTGTTTGTCTGTCAGTTATGTTCATCACATGCCTTCCGTGGTATTGTTTTGTTCCGGCTGTGTTCCCGTGTATAATTAAATATGTATTCTGGCTACATCGCTGCAAGCCTTGGTCTGTCCCCTCAGAAGTGAAACGTGACAGAATAACTCCACCAAACAAAGACCAAGCAGCGAGAGACCCGGGAGCTTAGGTCTTGGGAGAAGGAGCTATTCTATGGGAGTGCTTGGGACCAGCCTGGGGAGTATCAGTCGACCCAGAGAGGAACTGGAAGCAGCGGCGGCGGAGCGGCGCAGGTGTGAGGATCGGATGGGGAGCATGGGATCCGGTGAGTGGCAGGTTTCTCGAACCTCGCTGGCTAGGGAAGCCCGTGAAGGCAGTCCCAAGAAACTTTTGGGGCACACGAGGAGGTTGGCGGTTCAGGAGGACTCCTGAGCCAACTCCTCGTGCCTTGTGGAGAGAGCGTTGGGAGAACGCCGACCGAGGGGACACCGTATATGCTGTATTGGCGACGGTTTCTATACGGAGTCAGAGGCCGGCGAGAGATTCCCGCTTCCACTCATCAGTCGGGTAAACTGCTGCTCAGCCAGGAAGAGTGGTGCCTGCTCTGGCGCGCTAAGTCTCCGTGCGCTCCTGGGACCCGGATATCCTGCTCCAGTTCCGTGTGCGGTGTTCTCCGCACGTGTCCGCAGCCCAGTGCGAGATCCCAGCGCCACTCATTGGTCGGGGCCGAGGTCTGTGTGCTACCTGGGAGAGTGGTGCCAGCTCTGCAGCCAGGTCTCCAGTGCGCTTTTTGGGTCCATGTTATCCTGTGGTCCTACGGGCAGAATCTCCGCACGCATCCACAGCCCAGTCCGAGAGATTCGCCCACTCACCCGTAAGGCCAGGGTTAGTGAGCTAGCTGGAGGCATGTCGCTCTCCATATCAGGTTCCCGGTCCGGTAGAGGTTTCTACACGCCCAGTCCCGGTTCCACGCTCCAAGATCCCTGTTCCACGCCCAAGATCCCTGTTCCACGTTCCAAGATCCCTGTTCCACGTTCCAAGATCCCTGTTCCGTGCTCCAAGATCCCTGTTCCGCTGCTCCAAGATCCCTGTTCCGCTGCTCCAAGATCCCTGTTCCGCTGCTCCAAGATCCCTGTTCCGCGTTCCAAGATCCCTGTTCCGTGTTCCAAGATCCCAGTCCGTGTAGTGGTGTCTACACGCCCAGTCCCTGTTCCACGCACTCCAGCTCCCTCGGCGCGCCGAGAGTCCAGCACGCCCTGCTCGCCCCGCTGCACTCCAGCTCCCTTCGCGGCGCTCCGAGAGTCCAGCACGTCCTGCTCGCGCCCGCGCACTCCAGCTCCTGCGCGCCCGAGAGTCCAGCACGCCCTGCTCCGCCCGCTGCACCAAGCTCCCCTGCAGCGCTCAGAGAGTCCAGCACGCCCTGCTCCGCCCCGCACCAAGCTCCCGCGCGGCGCTCCGAGTCCAGCACGCCCTGTTCCGCCCGCGCACCAAGCTCCCCTCGCGGCGCTCCGAGAGTCCAGCACGCCCTGTTCGCTCCGCGCACCCAGCTCCACGCGGCGCCCGGAGAGTCCAGCACGCCCTGTCCCGCCCACGCACCAAGCTCCCCGGTGGCATGCTCAGAGAGTCCAGCACGCCCTGTCCCGGCTCCACCCAAGCTCCCCGCGGCGCTCAGAGAGTCCAGCACGCCCTGTCCTGCCCGCGCACCAGCTCCCGTGCGCTTCAGAGAGTCCAGCACGCCCTGTCCCGGCTCCGCACACCAAGCTCCCGCATGCGCTCAGAGAGTCCAGTACGACCAGTTCCTGCTCCACGCACCAGAGTCCCAGTGAGCATCACGAGTCCAGTACTGCCAGTTCCTGCTCCACGCACCAGCCCCAGTGAGCATCACAAGTCCAGTACGACCAGTTCCTGCTCCACGCACCAGAGTTCCAGTGAGCATCACGAGTCCGGTACTGCCAGTTCCTGCTCCACTTACCAGAGTCCCAGTGAGCATCACGAGTCCAGTACGACTCAGTTCCTGCTCCACGCACCAGAGTCCCAGTGAGCATCACGAGTCCAGCACGACCAGTTCCTGCTCCACGCACCAGAGTCCCAGTGAGCATCACGAGTCCAGTACGACTCAGTTCCTGCTCCACGCACCAGAGTCCCAGTGAGCATCACGAGTCCAGTACTGCCAGTTCCTGCTCCACACACCAGAGTTCCAGTGAGCATCACGAGTCCGGTAAAGCCAGCTTCTGCTCCACGCACCAGAGTTCCAAGAAAGGGTCCAGGGCCTCCGGTGCGTGACATCAGACCAGCACGGCCAGCACCGGAGCCCCCACCTGGGGACAAAGGGAACCCACCCTAGATCCCCCCACAGATTTTTAAAGGGCATCCGGAGTCCGCGCTTTGGTATCGTAACGCCCAGTCCTGGGTTTTCAGGCTGGAGCGTTTTGGGTTCATTTTGGTTTAGGGGTTTTCACAGTTCTATGGTGTCTAGTTCTATGTTGAAAGTTAATGGCTCCCAATTAGAGGCAGCTGAGTCTCGTTGTCTCTAATTGGGAAACCATTTATATGTTTGGGAATTGCACCTTAGTTTCGGGTTATTGTATGTTCATAGCTGTGTTTGTCTGTCAGTTATGTTCATCGCTACGCTCTCCGTGTATTGTTTTGTTCCGTTGTGTTCCTGTATAATTAAATATGTATTCTGGCTACATCGCTGCGTCTTGGTCTGTCCCCTCAGAAGTGAAACGTGACACAACCGGACGATGAAGTGAACGATAGAATAGGAAAATAAACTGGGGCGCGCTCACAATCTCGCGCCCGTGAAACGTTGTTGACAAATGTGGTCCCCTGACTGTTTCCCCTTCCTATCTGTTCTCCTTAGTGCTAGAGCCTCCAGACACTGTATACAGACTGTTGACATCTAGTGGAAGCCATAGGTACTGCAGTCTCAGTCCTAGTTAACATAGAAATCAATAGGCAGCCTGGAGAAAAAGGTAATGTACAAAAGAAACTGCAAATCCGGATGGATTTTCCTCTGGTTTTCGCCTGCTAAATCAGTTCTGATATACTCACACATTATTTTAACACTTTTAGAAACTTCAGAGTGTTTCCTATCCAATAGTACTAATTATGTGCATATCCCATTTTCTGGGCCTGAGTGGCAGGCATTTTACTTTGGGCACGCCAGACTTTCCAAAACCGTCACCTCGGGAGCCTTAGCCCTGTATTGACGCTTTGCCTGTTTGATGGTTCGTCGCAGGGCATAGCAGGATTTCTTGTAAGCTTCCGGGTTAGAGTACTACCTATTGATAATGTAGCTACTACCCATATATACTGTAGCTACTACCTATATATACTGTAGCTACTACCTACACATACTGTATTTACTACCTATAGCTACTTTATCAACTACCTATAGATACTGAATCTACTACCCATACATACTGTATCTACTACCCATACATACTGTATCTACTACCTATACATACTGTATCTGCTATCTATAGATACTGTATCTACTACCTACAGATACTCTAGCTACTACCTATATATACTGTAGCTACTACCAATACATACTGTAGCTACTACCTATAGATACTGTATGAACTACATATAGATACTGTTTCTACTACCTATATATACTGTATCTACTACCTATAGATACTGTATCTACTACCTATAGATACTGTATCTATTACCTACAGATACTCTAGCTACTACCTATATATATACTGTAGCTACTACCAATACATACTGTATCTACTACCTATAGATACTGTATCTATTACCTGTATATACTGTATCTACTACCAATACATACTGTATCTACTACCTATAGATACTGTATCTACTACCTATAGATACTGTATCTACTACCTATAGATACTGTATCTACTACCTATAGATACTGTATCTACTACCTATAGATACTGCATCTACCTCAATTATCTCTTCCTATTGTTTTTGTTCTTAATTCTGCATTTCAGCATTTACCTGTTAGTCTACCTGTGAGGTTCCCAACCTTTTCCCTTCCAATATCGGGGAACGTCCCAAATACATGTTTTTTTTTTATTCATTTGAGCATTACTTTTTCTAAGTCTAAATGCCACCTGTCCTGCTACTGAATTAATCCTGGGTCAGTCGGTGGGAAAATAAACATCACAGAGAGAGAGAGAGAGAGAGAGAGAGAGAGAGAGAGAGAGAGAGAGAGAGAGAGAGAGAGAGAGAGAGAGAGAGAGAGAGAGAGAGAGAGAGAGAGAGAGAGAGAGAGAGAGAGAGAGAGAGAGAGAGAGAGAGAGAGAGAGAGAGAACTGGGTATTTTACAGACAGGGAACATGACTGTTAATTAATAAACACACGTGTTACTTTAGCATCTTTTCCAAGCACGTCAACATCTCATAGTTTCCAAACTCGACATATTATGGATTAACTTCTATTTTTTAAGGCTTTAATTCCGCTTCATTACAGGCTTAATTCCTCATGGTTACAGGCTTAATTCCACATTGTTACATTGTTATAACAGAAACAACTCAAAAGGTTAACATTGTAATTCATTTCAAGTGGTTAAAGTTAAGGCTTTGTTTTGAGGAAGGCCTAAAACAAATATTTAAAAACAACGCTCTAGGAATTATTATCATAGTATTCTCTCGGCTAGTAGCGTCTAATCAGCGTATTCTGGCTCCGAGCCTCATGACCATCACTTCTCGCTTTTTGACGTTCTCATTTTCACATGTGACCAGCCTGCATCACAATGCCTAAATGTGTGTGTTGGTGGGCGGGTGGGTGTGTGTGTGGGTGTTTGTGTGGGTGTGTGTGTGTGTGTGTGTGTGTGTGTGTGTGTGTGTGTGTGTGTGTGTGTGTGTGTGTGTGTGTGTGTGTAAAGGTGGGTGTGTGTGTGCATGTGCGGGTGTGGGTGGGTGTTTGTGTGGGTGGGCGGGTGGGTGTGTGTGGGTTTGGGTGTGTGTGTTAGCGTGCGTGCGTGCGTGTGTGTTTGAGTGTGTGTGTGGGTTTATGTATGTGCGTGTGTGGGTGGCGGTGTGGGTGTGTGTGGGTGGCGATGTGGGTGTGTGTGTGTGTGCTTGTATGTGTGTGTGTGTGTGTCTGCTCTGGGCAGTAACATACTATACTCCGCAGGCCTAACTGATTTGCAGGCTGTATCTGTTCATGTTGGAAACAGACAACATGTGGTTACCACAGAGCAGTACAGATTTCAAATTTGAAAGTAATAAATGTTGTACCATCCAGGTGTGGAAGGCTGTTAGAGATTTACCCAGAAAACATTCACAGCTGTTGTCACTGCCGTGTTTTGACTCAGGGGTGTGAAAAACGTATGTAAATTCAATTTCTTTCTTTATTTCAGTTTCAAAGAAATTGCAAACATTTCTAAAAACATGTTTTTTCATTTTTGTCATTATGGTGTATTGTGTGGAAATGAGTGAATAACAAATAATATTCAATACACTTTGAAATCAGGCTGTAACACAACAAAACTTGGAAAAAGTCGAGAGGGTGTGAATAAGACAACAAATCTGTTTTTTTTTTTTTTTTTATCTTTGATTGCTTCTAGCATGGGGCCGGGGGGGGAGAGGTATTTCGCAATTGTACTTTCCGACGTAGGAAATATAACTATATTGGTGCGATCTAAAGCTTTGATCATTATTCAGATGGGACAGTCTGATACCTGCTGGATACCCCACACATCTACAATTCTACAGTGCTTGTGTTGTACATCCAATTAATTACAGATTGTTTACAAACAATTTAATTTAATTTGAAAGGTCTGGTCTAAGGCTTTCGAAATTGATTGTTCAACCGTCGATCTTTATTTCAAACGCAGTATCGTTAACACTATATTAAAACCAGTGTGTTGATGTTATTTCATAGGGCAGTGACGACAGGCTTTATTTGTGTTAATAAATATGCAGAGCAAACAACTGATCTATAACGTAGTTTTATGATACTGCGGAGAAGAAAACAAATCTCCCTAGAGACCTCAAAATTAAAACACATACATTATTCATTAAATGTATTAAATTCCATTGCAATGAATTCAGAAATTGTGTGTCTATTTATTTATTCAAATTGACACAGAGCTCTGCATTTCTCAGAGATTTGTTAAAAATAATTGAACAAGTTGTCATGTCTGTAATTCTGGATTGTTAATGTTGTTCCTCCCTCTACACCTAATAGTTCCCATGGGAACAGCAGCATAATGAGAGAGGAAGAGAAGAGTGCGTGTGTGTGTGCGTGTGTGTGTGTGCGTGTGTGTGTGTGTGTGTGTGTGTGTGTGTGTGTGTGTGTGTGTGTAATGGTGGCTAGTGACTGGTGGCTAATTTGACATCACTTAGACTATTGTATCTGTCAGGGGAGATTACTACATATCTTATTTAGACACACACACGCACACACACACACACACACAAATCTATGCACACACACACACACACACATCTATGCACACACACACACACACACATCTATGCACACACACACACACACACACACACACACTCAAATCTATGCACACACACACACACACACACACACACACACACACACACACACACACACACACACACACACACACACACAAATCTATGCACACACACACACACGCACACACACACACACACACACACACACAAATCTATTCACACACACACACACACGCACGCGCACGCAGACACACACACGTCTCTGACTGGGTCAATGTGCTAGCTGTATTCTGTGAGATATTAAATCAGGTTATTGGTTATCTGAACGAATCAGCAAACACAACAGCCATGGTCAAAATGTGTTTTGTACAGCGTGGCCCAAAATGATTGACACCCTTGATAAAGACGACCAATAATGACTGTGTAAAATAAAATATTTCAAATACTGAGCGTGTTTGTATGCTCCAAACATTTGGGAAATGATAATAGTAATAAAATTGCTCAGAGAAAGAGGTTTTGTTGAACAACTTGTAGGTGTCAAAATGATAGACTTTATGAATGTATAGATTTATAAGCATTCTATAAACAAGGTGATCAACAGTATTTGGTCCCATATTTCTAACACTCAATATCTACATCGAGCCTCTACAAACCTGTTGGAGCTTGTGCCTCTACAAACCTGTTGGAGTTCGTGCCTCTACAAACCTGTTGGAGTTCGTGCCTCTACAAACCTGTTGAGAGTTCGTGCCTCTACAAACCTGTTGGAGTTCGTGCCTCTACAAACCTGTTGGGAGTTCGTGCCTCTACAAACCTGTTGGAGTTCGTGCCTCTACAAACCTGTTGGGAGTTCGTGCCTCTACAAACCTGTTGGGAGTTCGTGCCTCTACAAACCTGTTGGAGTTCGTGCCTCTACAAACCTGTTGGGAGTTCGTGCCTCTACAAACCTGTTGGGAGTTCGTGCCTCTACAAACCTGTTGGGAGTTCGTGCCTCTACAAACCTGTTGGGAGTTCGTGCCTCTACAAACCTGTTGGGAGTTCGTGCCTCTACAAACCTGTTGGATTCATTTGTAGTTTGTTTCAGATAATTTTGTGCCCAATAGAAATTAATGGTAAATAATGTATTGTGTCATTTTGGAGTCACTTGTATTGCAAATAAGAATATAATATGTTTTCTAAACACTTCTACATTCATGTGGACGCTACCATGGTTACGGATAATCCTGAATGAATCGTGAATAATGACGAAAGAGAAAGTTAAGATGAAAGACAATGCCAACCTCCCCTGTTATTGGTCATGTTGAAAGGTTAATATGTCTTGGTCGGACTGATCTTTGACCCTCTGTTACTTTCACACTCATCATTACTCACAATTCATTCGTGGTTATCCATAATCATGGTAGAATTAATTAATTAATGTAGAACTGTTTAGATACATATTCTTGTTTAACTATAAAATGGACTCTGTGTCTCTACACGGTAATAGCTCTATTAAAAAGTTATTATGTTATTGTAATAAAGTTATTACACGATTGGAAAAAGAAGTAATTTACACATCCTCTTCCTGAAGGTTATTCCACATGTGTAATTAACGATATTATTATTATTATATTTTTATTAAATCACCGGTGAATTACCATGTTAATTAACTTAAACCAAAACGTGATCTTTGCTACATGTAACTACAACGTGCCCATCGAACCCACATGTAATACTACCTATTTATCAACCCTGTCATTACCTAGTGGTCGTGTTCAGCTGCACTGAACAAAACATATCAACGCAGCATGTAAAGTGTTAGTCCCATGTTTTCATGAGCTGAAATAAAAGAATGGGAGGGGGGGGTTATATCCCTGTTAGTGAGCGTTGCCAAGATAATCCATCCACCTGACAAGTGTGGCATATCAAGAAGCTGATTAAACAGCGTGATCAGTACCTTGTGCTGGGGACAGTAAAAGGGCACTCTGAAATGTGAAGTTTTGTTACACACCACACTACGACAGATGTCTCAAATTGTGAGCGAATGTGCAATTGGCATGCTGACTGCAGGCAGTGGTGTAAAGTCCTTCAGTAAAAATACTTTAAAGTACTACTTAAGTCGTTTTTGGGGGGAATCTGTACTTTAATTTACTATTTATATTTTTTGACAACTTTTACTTTTACTTCACTACATTCATGAAGAAAATAATGTACTTTTTACTCCATAAAGTTTCCCTGACACCCAAAAGTACTCATTACAATTGGAATTCTTAGCAGGACAGGAAAATTGTGAAATTAATTCACTTATCACTTATCAGGTGAACATCCCTGATCATCCCTACTGACTCTATCTGGAGGACTCACTAAACAGAGAACATCCCTGGTCATCCCTACTGCCTCTGATCTGGAGGACTCACTAAACAGACAACATCCCTGGTCATCCCTACTGGCTCTGATCTGGAGGACTCACTAAACAGAGAACATCTCTGGTCATCCCTACTGCCTCTGATCTGGAGGACTCACTAAACAGAAAACATCCCTGGTCATCCCTACCGCCTCTGATCCGGCAGACTTACTTAACAAAAATGCTTTGTTTGTAAATGAGGTCTGAGTGTTGGAGTGTGCCCCTGGCTATGCGTAAAACATATATATATATATTTAAATGGTGCCGTCTGGTTTGCTTAATAATATAATGATTCATATTTTTTATACTTTCGTATATTTTAACAATTACGTTTTCTTTTGATGAAGTACGATCAAATTTGTTTTTACTTTTACTCAAGTAGAATGTTACTGGGTGACTTTCACTTTCTCATTTGACAATTGGGTACTTTTTCCATCACTGACTGCAGGAATGTCCACCAGAGCTGTTGCCAGATAATGTAATGTTAATTTCTCTACCATAAGCCGCCTCCAACGACATTTTATAGCATTTGGAGTAAAAGTCCATTCGGACTCGAAACCGGAGACCAAGTGTAACCAGCCCATGAACTCCACATTCGGCTTCTACACACTTCCTGGAAGCTGAAGATGTCCCAGTTCTTCCATGGCCTGCATACTCATCACCCATTGAGCATGTTTGGGATGCTCTGGATCGACGTGTACGACGTGTTCCAGTTCCCACCAATATCCAGCAACTTCGCACAGCCATTGAAGAGGAGTGGGACAACATTCCCACAGGCCACAATACAACAGCCTGATCAACTCTATGTGAAGGAGACGTGTCGCGCTGCATGAGGCAAATGGTGGTCACACCAGATACTGACTGGTTTTCTGAGCCACGCCCCTACCTTTTCGTTTTTAAGGCATCTGGGACCAACCGATACATATCTGTATTCCCAGTCGTGAATAATTAATATATTTAAATTGACGGATTTCCTTATGTGAACTGTAACTCAGTAAAGTTTTTGAAGGGTTTGTAGTTTCTCAAGTGTAATTTAAGACCTATGTAGAACATACTTGTAGCCACTTAATGTGAACCCCAGTATAACATTCAGAATTACTATCTAGTTACAATGTAACAACCCTTGCAGACAATAGGCTAACCAGGAGAAATTAGAATAATTTATCTTTAACAAACAAAATCTATAAACACGTTGTTATATATGCTACTTAAGCTACTTAATATAAAGTGAATTTACATTTTTATTACTATTCATTATTTTAAACATTATGGCCCTTAGAGATCACAGGTCCAGACTAAACCCCTGTGGGACTGTCTCCTGGTCAGAGGCTGAGGCATGTTGCTGTCTGACAAGGTTAAGGAATTTCAGCCAGTTCCCCTGCTATAATGGAAATATCCTGGAGGCAGACAGGCAAGCAGACAAGCAGACAGGCAGACAGTCAGACAGGCAGACAGGCAGACAGGCAGACAAGCAGACAGGCAGACAGGCAGACAATCAGACAGACAGGCAGACAAGCAGACAGGCAGACAGTCAGACAGGCAGACAGGCTGACAAGCAGACAGGCAGACAGTCAGACAGGAAGACAAACAGACAGGCAGGCAGGCAGGCAGGCAGCTCCTGTACAGGCCCTGTGGTGAATACTGGCACATTACCATGGCCTTAGTGTTCGCACACAAGAACACACTCACAACAAAAAAAACACTCACACACATTCACATGCACAGTACATCTGGATTGTGTTGAGTTGAGGTGACTAGCGGTGCCTGCCCCCGTCCCAGTGGCATGCAACAGGCAGTGCGTGGGGGATAGGGAGTCAGAGAGCCAGGGTCTTCTACACCATGGTGAGGCCTCTCCATCACTCCGGCTCCTGGCTGACAGGCCTATCTCTGGGGCTCCAGGCCTCCACCGCTCCGGCTGGTCTTACTGAGCGCGCTCCAACTGTGCTCTGCTGAGGAATGGAATTCTGTATCAGGCTAATGGATTACTCACCCACATCACCTGTCTCACTGGATTCTGCTGACAGACACACACACACACACAGAGAAACACAGACAGACACACACACACTCTAGCACAAAACCTCACACCACACTGGAGTTACCAGTGAAGACAACTATAAGTGAGGTTATAACATGACGAACAAAAAACTAACCAATCATCACAGTTATAGCTGAATAATTAACGATGTAAACCGATCATGGAGCGAGGTAGTTAAAAATCAGAGAGACGGATCAATGTCAGCTGGACTCAAGTTGGAGGGTCAAGTTGAAGCTAAGAAAACAGCCACAGGGTCAGATAGTCAAGTTGAAGCTAAGAAAACAGCCACAGTGTCAGATAGAGTCAAGTTGAAGCTAAGAAAACAGCCACAGTGTCAGATAGAGTCAAGTTGAGGTTAAGAAAACAGCCACAGTGTCAGATAGAGTCAAGTTGAAGCTAAGAAAACAGCCACAGTGTCAGATAGAGTCAAGTTGAGGTTAAGAAAATAGCCACAGTGTCAGATAGAGTCAAGTTGAAGCTAAGAAAACAGCCACAGTGTCAGATAGAGTCAAGTTGAGGCTAAGAAAACAGCCACAGTGTCAGATAGAGTCAAGTTGAAGCTAAGAAAACAGCCACAGTGTCAGATAGAGTCAAGTTGAGGCTAAGAAAACAGCCACAGTGTCAGATAGAGTCAAGCTGAGGCTAAGAAAACAGCCGATAGAAGACAGAGCTCTCAGCAGGACACAGCATCAGGCCTTTCCTGTTACTCCCTCCCTCTCTGTCTGCATCTCTCTTCCTCTCTCTCTCCCTCTCGTCCTCCCTCCCTCTCTCCCTCTCTCTTCCTCTCCCTCTCACTCTCTCTTTCTCCCTCGCTCACTTTCTCATTCTCTCACTCTCTCCTTCTCTCTCCTATTCTCCCTCTCTCCCTCTCCTCCTCTCCCTCTCTTTGTCCACCTCCATCTCTGCCTCTCTCTCTCTGCCTCACTCAGTCTTGCAAAGACATTTTCTGTGCTTTCTAAAAAGGTAACTTATTTCCTTCATCATTTACTCCCAATTCCGATGGACCGGTGAGAGGAAAGAGAAGAGACCCTAAGCACACAGCCAAGAGAACGCAGGAGTGGCTTCAGGACAAGTATCTGAATGTCCTTGTGCGGCCCAGCCAGAGCCCGGACTTGAACTCGAACGTCTCTGGAGAGACCTTAAAATAGCTGTGGAGTGACACTCCCCATCCAGTCTGAGTTTGAGAGGATCTCAAAGAGAAGAATGGGAGAAAATTCCCAATTACCGTGTGCCAAGCTCGTAGCGTCGTTCCCAAGATGACTCGAGACTGTAGTCGCTGCCAAAGGTGCTTCAACAAAGTACTGAGTCAAGGGACTGACAACTTGTGTAAATGTGATATTTATCTCTTTTGAAAATGTTCTAAAAACATGTTATTGTTTTGTCATTATTGAGGCGGGAAAAGCCAAGGGGTCTGAACACTTTCAGAAGGCACCGTATGCTGTCTCTGTCTCTGTCCCAGTCTCTGTCTCTGTATCTCTCTGATGTATTGATCAGTGTTAAACAGCTGAGGTATTGATGTATTGATCAGTGTTAAAAGTCAAAGTCACCATTATTAGTCAGTTGTACAACCGAATGCCTTCAACTGAAATGTGTCTTCCGCATTTAACCCAACCCCTCTGAATCAGAGAGGTGCGGGGGGCTGCCTTAATCAACATCCACGTCTTCGGCGCCCGGGGAACAGTGGGTTAACTGCCTTGTTCAGAGGCAGAACAACAGATTTTTACCTTGTCATTTTGGGGATTTGAACTTGCAACCCTCCGGTTCCAAGTCCAACGCTCTAACCACTAGGCTACCTGCCGCCCATAAACAACTGAGATATTGATGTGTTGATCAGTGTTAAACAGCTTAGATATTGATGTATTGATCAGTGTTAAACAGCTGAGATATTGATGTATTGATCCGTGTTAAACAGCAGAGATATTGATGTGTTGATCAGTGTTAAACAGCTTAGATATTCATGTATTGATCCATGTTAAACAGCTTAGATATTAATATATTGATCAGTGTTAAACATCTGAGGTATTGATGTATTGATCCGTGTTAAACAGCTGAGATATTGATGTATTGATCAGTGTTAAACAGCTGAGATATTGATGTATTGATCAGTGTTAAACAGCTGAGATATTGATGTATTGATCAGTGTTAAACAGCTGAGATATTGATGTATTGATCAGTGTTAAACAGCTGAGGTATTGATGTATTGATCAGTGTTAAACAGCTGAGGTATTGATATATTGGTCAGTGTTAAACAGCTGAGATTGTTTGGCATGTTTCATGGATTATTATTAATGAATACACATCATCAATTGGCAATCAGGTCGTTAAGCTCGTCATTATAACGGATTTAGCAGCCCTGGAACAACAAAGCAGACCAATCGTATTTCTGTGTACCATCTTAGTAAAGTTCACAGCGATTTACATTCTAAATGTCTTGGCAGCCCGAACCAGACGTGCTGAGAAACGGTCTTCCATCAGTTTAACTGAACAATGGATGCTGTGTATACATTATTAACCTTTACACCACAGTAGATATAGAGATACACAACATAGAGATGTAACCTGTACACCACAGTAGATATAGAGATACACAACATAGAGATGTAACCTGTACACCACAGTAGATATAGAGATACACAACATAGAGATGTAACCTGTACACCACAGTAGATATAGAGATACATAACATAGAGATGTAACCTGTACACCACAGTAGATATAGAGATACACAACATAGAGATGTAACCTGTACACCACAGTAGATATAGAGATACATAACATAGAGATGTAACCTTTACACCACAGTAGATATAGAGATACACAACATAGAGATGTAACCTGTACACCACAGTAGATATAGAGATACATAATATAGAGATGTAACCTTTACACCACAGTAGATATAGAGATACATAACATAGAGATGTAACCTTTACACCACAGTAGATATAGAGATACACAACATAGAGATGTAACCTGTACACCACAGTAGATATAGAGATACACAACATAGAGATGTAACCTGTACACCACAGTATATATAGAGATACATAACATAGAGATGTAACCTTTACACCACAGTAGATATAGAGATACATAACATAGAGATGTAACCTTTAGACCACAGTAGATATAGAGATACATAACATAGAGATGTAACCTTTACACCACAGTAGATATAGAGATACATAACATAGAGATGTAACCTTTACACCACAGTAGATATAGAGATACATAACATAGAGATGTAACCTTTACACCACAGTAGATATAGAGATACATAACATAGAGATGTAACCTTTACACCACAGTAGATATAGAGATGCATAACATAGAGATGTAACCTTTACACCACAGTAGATATAGAGATGCATAACATAGATATGTAACCTTTACACCACAGTAGATATAGAGATACATAACATAGAGATGTAACCTTTACACCACAGTAGATATTTAATCTGCCTTTAGATGCCCCCCTACAGTAACCTTGGTATTTATCTACATACCTCTATCAAGATGCTCTGTTCATTGGTGAACACCATCAGTCAAACCTTTCCACTACTGAACCAGAGTACAGCGTTGAGAAGACCATTAGGCTTTGGTGTGATGCTCGAGATTTAAGGGTTTTAAGGCTAACAACCGCTATCAGGCACTATTCAGAGCCTTATGTGTCTTTACAGTATGTCTGCATCATCAGTCTGGGACACACAGCAGGCAGCGAGTAGTCATCACGTGACATCGTGTGGGGCTTGGAAAGATACTATCACAGGTGACAGGAGAGCCCACGCAAACAGAACACCACAGAGCGAGAATGTTTCAATGGTCTCTCTCTCCCTATCTCTCTCTCTCTCTCTCTCTCTCTCTCTCTCTCTCTCTCTCTCTCTCTCTCTCTCTCTCTCTCTCTCTCTCTCTCTCTCTCTCTCTCTCTCTCTCTCTCTCTCTCTCTCTCTCTCTCTCTCTCTCTCTCTCTGTCTGTCTCTCTTTCTCTCTCTTTCCCTCTCTCTCTCTCTCTGTCTCTCTTCATCCATTTCTATTCCCCCCATATCTCTCTCTCTCTCTCTCTCTCTCTCTCTCTCTCTCTCTCTCTCTCTCTCTCTCTATGTGAACGGTATACAGGTCTGGTGAGGAGTTGAGAGCTTAGAATTCCGTGCATCACTGGAAGCTCACCTTGCTGCTCTGTTCTGAAGGACTTTCTATAAGCAACTACAGACACTGCTCTTTAACACACATAACTACCTGACGTACGTGGGCATTTACTCAGGAAAATAACTCAAACATAATTATAATTTTTAGATTTTTTTTTTAAATTCCGAATGCAATTAGGCTACATTACATTACAGTACATAGCATTAGATATATTTCAGGGAAAACTCTGTAGTCAATTAAAATGTAACTATTCCCAATTTGTACTTTGTTATTATGTGGACAAGAAAACACATTCAGCCCCGCAACACAAACATGTAAATGACACTACTGCAACAGCAAGGATCCCAACATGATGTTTTGTCTACTTCATATAATTGCCTGTCAAAAGCACAAACACATTCATGTCAATAACATTGTCCTTTGATTCCACTCCATAAAAGCGACATTTTGTTAAATTTCCAGAGCCTTTCAAAGTCAGACCGAGCCTCAGCCTTAGCCTTGCATTAATATCCTGATTTGGTAAAAAAAAATTAAAGTAATTCAAATGTATCATTTTTCAGCCCGAGGTGTTTCTCTCTGCTGCCTGGAGCTGTTTGAGAAACAGCCGGGTACAAAGCAAGGAACCCTGGGAACTTTTGCTATATAGTCAATCAGACAGACACCCCAGAGAGACCAACAGAGATAGACCCACTGCAGCTACCACACAGGGCCAGGGATGGGGTCATCAAAGGAGACAGAGGGTTTGTGACAGTCAGTGCAGCTGTTGTCTGGGACTCAGAGCGGGAAGACAGTGACAAGGAGGCAGACAGATATACAGACAGACAGACAGACAGGCAGTCAGCAGATAGACAGACAGCAACAGAGATGCAGGCAGGAAGGCAGACAGATAGCAGACAGACAGATAGCAGTGAAGGACAAAAAGTCCACTGCGGTGTAAACCTATGAACTACTTTGCCTAGCGTTTTCAAAGCATGGACAGGCTGAAGAGAGTAAATTAGTAGATACAGTTGAAAGTTTACATACACCTTAGCCAAATACATTCAGTTTTTCACAATTCCTGACATTTAGTCCTAGTTAAAATTCCCTGTCTTAGGTCAGTTAGGATCACCACTTAATTTTAAGAATGTGAAATGTCAGAATAATAGCAGAGAGAATAATTTATTTCAGCTTTAATTTCTTTCATCACATTCCCAGTGGGTCAGAAGTTTATATACACTCAATTAGTATTTGGAGCATTGCCTTTAAATTGTTAAATTGGGTCAAACATTTCGAGTAGCCTTCCACATGTTTCCCACAATAAGTTGGGTGAATTTTGGCCCATTCCTCCTGACAGAGCTGGTGTAACTGAGTCAGGTTTGTAGGCCTCCTTGCTCGCACACGCCTTTTCAGTTCTGCCCACAAATTTTCCACCAAACAAAACAATGGTTATTATGGCCAAGCAGTTCTATTTTTGACTTCAACTGTATATAGTAGAGTAGTAGATATATAGTACAATACGGTAGTAGATATATAGTACAATACGGTAGTAGATATATAGTAAAGTGTAGTAGTAGATATATAGTACAGTATAGTGTAGATACATAGTACTGTATAGTAGTAGATATATAGTACACTACATTAGAATATATATAGAATAGTAAAAATGTAGATAGAGAGTACAATGTAGAAGTAGATATATAGTACAGTACAGTAGTAGATAGATAGTACAACAAAGTAGTAGATATATAGGTCAGTGTAGTACTAGATATATAGTATAGTATAGTAGTAGATATATAGTACAGTATAGTAGTAGATATATAGTACAGTATAGTAGTAGATATATATTACAGTATAGTAGTAGATATATAGTACAGTATAGTAGTAGATATATAGTACAGCATAGTAGTAGATATATTGTACAGTATGGAAGTATATACATAGTACAGTGTAGTAGTAGATATATCGTACAGTATAGCAGTAGATATATAGTACAGTATAGTAGTAGATATATATTACAGTATAGTAGTAGATATATAGTACAGTACAATAGTAGATATATAGCACAGTATAGAAGTATATATATATAGTACAGTGTAGTAGTAGATATATAGTACAGTAGTGTAGTAGATATATAGTAGAGTATAGTTGTAGATATATAGTACAGTATAGAAGTGTATATATAGTACAGTGTAGTAGTAGATATATAGTACAGTATAGTAGTAGATATATAGTACAGTATAGTAGTAGATATATAGTACAGTACAATAGTAGATATATAGTACAGTATAGTAATAGATATATAGTACAGTACAATAGTAGATATATAGTACAGAATAGTAGTAGATATTTAGTACATTATAGTAGTAGATATATAGTACAGTATAGTAGTAGATATATAGTACAGTATAGAAGTGTATATATAGTCAAGTGTAGTAGTAGATATATAGTACAGTATAGTAGTAGATATATAGTACAGTATAGTAGTAGATATATATTACAGTATAGTAGTAGATATATAGTACAGTATAGTAGTAGATATATAGTACAGCATAGTAGTAGATATATTGTACAGTATGGAAGTATATATATATAGTACAGTGTAGTAGTAGATATATCATTACAGTATAGCAGTAGATATATAGTACAGTATAGTAGTAGATATATATTACAGTATAGTAGTAGATATATAGTACAGTACAATAGTAGATATATAGCACAGTATAGTATATATATATATAGTACAGTGTAGTAGTAGCAGATATATAGTACAGTAGTGTAGTAGATATATAGTAGAGTATAGTTGTAGATATATAGTACAGTATAGAAGTGTATATATAGTACAGTGTAGTAGTAGATATATAGTACAGTATAGTAGTAGATATATAGTACAGTATAGTAGTAGATATATAGTACAGTACAATAGTAGATATATAGTACAGTATAGTAATAGAAATATAGTACAGTACAATAGTAGATATATAGTACAGAATAGTAGTAGATATTTAGTACAGAATAGTAGTAGATATTTAGTACATTATAGTAGTAGATATATAGTACAGTATAGTAGTAGATATATAGTACAGTATAGAAGTGTATATATAGTAAAGTGTAGTAGTAGATATATTACAGTATAGTAGTAGATATATAGTACAGTATAGTAGTAGATATATATTACAGTATAGTAGTAGATATATAGTATAGTATAGTAGTAGATATATAGTACAGCATAGTAGTAGATATATTGTACAGTATGGAAGTATATATATAGTACAGTGTAGTAGTAGATATATCGTACAGTATAGCAGTAGATATATAGTACAGTATAGTAGTAGATATATATTACAGTATAGTAGAAGATATATAGTACAGTACAATAGTAGATATATAGCACAGTATAGAAGTATATATATATATAGTACAGTGTAGTAGTAGATATATAGTACAGTAGTGTAGTAGATATATAGTAGAGTATAGTTGTAGATATATAGTACAGTATAGAAGTGTATATATAGTACAGTGTAGTAGTAGATATATAGTACAGTATAGTAGTAGATATATAGTACAGTATAGTAGTAGATATATAGTACAGTACAATAGTAGATATATAGTACAGTATAGTAATAGATATATAGTACAGTACAATAGTAGATATATAGTACAGAATAGTAGTAGATATTTAGTACATTATAGTAGTAGATATATAGTACAGTATAGTAGTAGATATATAGTACAGTACAGAAGTGTATATATAGTAAAGTGTAGTAGTAGATATATTACAGTATAGTAGTAGATATATAGTACAGTATAGTAGTAGATATATATTACAGTATAGTAGTAGATATATAGTACAGTATAGTAGTAGATATATAGTACAGCATAGTAGTAGATATATTGTACAGCATTGAAGTGTATATATAGTACAGTCTAGTAGTAGATATATTGTACAGTGTAGTAGTAGATGTATAGTACAGTATAGTAGTTGATATATAGTACAGTACAATAGTAGATATATAGTACAGAATAGTAGTCTATATATATTACAGTATAGTAGTAGATATATAGTACAGTACAATAGTAGATATATAGTACAGTATAGAAGTATTTATATATATATATAGTCTAGTGTAGTAGTATATATAGTACAGTAGGTTAGTAGATATATAGTACAGTATAGTAGTAGATATATAGTACAGTATAGTAGTAGAAATAGAGTACAGTACATTAGTAGATATATAGTACAGTATAGTAGTAGATATATAGTACAGTACAATAGTAGATATATAGTACAGAATAGTAGTAGATATTTAGTACATTATAGTAGTAGATATATAGTACAGTATAGTAGTAGATATATAGTACAGTATAGAAGTGTATATATAGTCAAGTGTAGTAGTAGATATATAGTACAGTATAGTAGTAGATATATAGTACAGTATGGAAGTATATATATAGTACAGTGTAGTAGTAGATATATCGTACAGTATAGCAGTAGATATATAGTACAGTATAGTAGTAGATATATATTACAGTATAGTAGAAGATATATAGTACAGTACAATAGTAGATATATAGCACAGTATAGAAGTATATATATATATAGTACAGTGTAGTAGTAGATATATAGTACAGTAGTGTAGTAGATATATAGTACAGTACAATAGTAGATATATAGTACAGTATAGTAATAGAAATATAGTACAGTACAATAGTAGATATATAGTACAGAATAGTAGTAGATATTTAGTACAGAATAGTAGTAGATATTTAGTACATTATAGTAGTAGATATATAGTACAGTATAGTAGTAGATATATAGTACAGTATAGAAGTGTATATATAGTAAAGTGTAGTAGTAGATATATTACAGTATAGTAGTAGATATATAGTACAGTATAGTAGTAGATATATATTACAGTATAGTAGTAGATATATAGTACAGTATAGTAGTAGATATATAGTACAGCATAGTAGTAGATATATTGTACAGTATGGAAGTATATATATAGTACAGTGTAGTAGTAGATATATAGTAAAGTATAGAAGTGTATATATAGTAAAGTGTAGTAGTAGATATATATTACAGTATAGTAGAAGATATATAGTACAGTACAATAGTAGATATATAGCACAGTATAGAAGTATATATATATATAGTACAGTGTAGTAGTAGATATATAGTACAGTAGTGTAGTAGATATATAGTAGAGTATAGTTGTAGATATATAGTACAGTATAGAAGTGTATATATAGTACAGTGTAGTAGTAGATATATAGTACAGTATAGTAGTAGATATATAGTACAGTATAGTAGTAGATATATAGTACAGTACAATAGTAGATATATAGTACAGTATAGTAATAGATATATAGTACAGTACAATAGTAGATATATAGTACAGAATAGTAGTAGATATTTAGTACATTATAGTAGTAGATATATGGTACAGTATAGTAGTAGATATATAGTACAGTACAGAAGTGTATATATAGTAAAGTGTAGTAGTAGATATATTACAGTATAGTAGTAGATATATAGTACAGTATAGTAGTAGATATATATTACAGTATAGTAGTAGATATATAGTACAGTATAGTAGTAGATATATAGTACAGCATAGTAGTAGATATATTGTACAGCATTGAAGTGTATATATAGTACAGTCTAGTAGTAGATATATTGTACAGTGTAGTAGTAGATGTATAGTACAGTATAGTAGTTGATATATAGTACAGTACAATAGTAGATATATAGTACAGAATAGTAGTCTATATATATTACAGTATAGTAGTAGATATATAGTACAGTACAATAGTAGATATATAGTACAGTATAGAAGTATTTATATATATATATAGTCTAGTGTAGTAGTATATATAGTACAGTAGGTTAGTAGATATATAGTACAGTATAGTAGTAGATATATAGTACAGTATAGTAGTAGAAATAGAGTACAGTACATTAGTAGATATATAGTACAGTATAGTAGTAGATATATAGTACAGTACAATAGTAGATATATAGTACAGAATAGTAGTAGATATATAGTACAGTATAGTAGTAGATATATAGTACTGTATAGTAGTAGATATATAGTACAGTATAGAAGTGTATATATAGTACAGTGTAGTAGTAGATATATAGTACAGCATAGTAGTAGATTTATTGTACAGTATGGAAGTATATATATATAGTACAGTGTAGTAGTAGATATATCGTACAGTATAGCATTAGATATATAGTACAGTATAGTAGTAGATATATATTACAGTATTGTAGTAGATATATAGTACAGTACAATAGTAGATATATAGTACAGTATAGAAGTATATATATATACTACAGTGTAGTAGTAGATATATAGTACAGTAGTGTAGTAGATATATAGTAGAGTATAGTAGTAGATATATAGTACAGTATAGAAGTGTATATATAGTACAGTGTAGTTGTAGATATATAGTACAGTATAGTAGTAGATATATAGTACAGTACAATAGTAGATATATAGTACAGTATAGTAATAGATATATAGTACAGTACAATAGTAGATATATAGTACAGAATAGTAGTAGATATTTAGTACATTATAGTAGTAGATATATAGTACAGTATAGTAGTAGATATATAGTAAAGTATAGAAGTGTATATATAGTAAAGTGTAGTAGTAGATATATAGTACAGTATAGTAGTAGATATATAGTACAGTATAGTAGTAGATATATAGTACAGTATAGTAGTATATATATAGTACAGCATAGTAGTAGATATATTGTACAGTATAGAAGTGTATATATAGTACAGTGTAGTAGTAGATATATCGTACAGTGTAGTAGTAGATGTATAGTACAGTATAGTAGTTGATATATAGTACAGTACAATACTAGATATATAGTACAGAATAGTAGTCTATATATATTACAGTATAGTAGTAGATATATAGTACAGTACAATAGTAGATATATAGTACAGTATAGAAGTATATATACATAGTCTAGTGTAGTAGTAGATATATAGTACAGTAGTGTAGTAGATATATAGTACAGTATAGTAGTATATATATAGTACAGTATAGTAGTAGATATATAGTACAGTACATTAGTAGATATATAGTACAGTATAGTAGTAGATATATAGTACAGTACAATAGTAGATATATAGTACAGAATAGTAGTAGATATATAGTACAGTATAGTAGTAGATATATAGTGCTGTATAGTAGTAGATATATAGTACAGTATAGAAGTGTATATATAGTACAGTGTAGTAGTAGATATATAGTACAGTATAGTAGTAGATATATAGTACAGTATAGTAGTAGATATATAGTACAGTATAGAAGTGTATATATAGTACAGTGTAGTAGTAGATATATAGTACAGTATAGTAGTAGATATATAGTACAGTATAGTAGTAGATATATAGTACAGTATAGAAGTGTATATATAGTACAGTGAAGTAGTAGATATATAGTACAGTATAGTAGTAGATATATAGTACAGTATAGTAGTAGATAGATAAAGTAGTTTAGTAGTAGATATATGGAACAGTATAGTAGTAGATATATAGTACAGTACAGCAGTAAATATATAGTACAGTATAGCAGTAGATAGATAGTACAGTACAGTAGTAGATATATAGCACAGTACAGTAGTAGATAGATAAAGTAGTTTAGTAGCAGATATATGGTAAAGTATAGTAGTAGATATATAGTACAGTACAATAGTAGATAGATAAAGTAGTTTAGTAGCAGATATATGGAACAGTATAGTAGTAGATATATAGTACAGTATAGTAGTAGATAGATAGTACAGTACAGTAGTAAATATATAGTACAGTATAGCAGTAGACAGATAGTACAGTACAGTAGTAGATATATAGCACAGTACAGTATGGATAGAGAGTACAGTAAAGTTGCAGATTTATAGTATTGCAAAGTAGTAGGTTTACAGTACAGCATAATAGTAGATATATGGTATAGTAGTAGATATGGTACAGTATAGTAGTAGATATAGTGTAGTATAGTAGTAGTTACTTGGTACAGTACAGTAAAAGGTTGATAGTACAGTATTGTAGTAGATCTGTTTAGTAGTACTGGTACTAGTATGGATGTATAGACTCTGGAGCAGGACCCATGACTACCACTAGTATGGATGTATAGACTCTGGAGCCATGACTACTGCTAGTATGGATGTATAGACTCTGGAGCCATGACTACTGCTAGTATGGATGTATAGACTCTGGAGCAGGAGCCATGACTACTACTAGTATGGATGTATAGACTCTGGAGCCATGACTACTACTACTAGTATGGATGTATTGACTCTGGAGCCATGACCACTACTAGTATGGATGTATAGACTCTGGAGACATGACTACTGCTAGTATGGATGTATAGACTCTGGAGCAGGAGCCATGACTGCTGCTAGTATGGATGTATAGACTCTGGAGCCATGACTACTACTAGTATGGATGTATAGACTCTGGAGACATGACTACTGCTAGTATGGATGTATAGACTCTGGAGCAGGAGCCATGACTACTGCTAGTATGGATGTATAGACTCTGGAGCCATGACTACTGCTAGTATGGATGTATAGACTCTGGAGCAGGAGCCATGACTACTACTAGTATGGATGTATAGACTCCGGAGCCATGACTACTACTAGTATGGATGTATAGACTCTGGAGCAGGAGCCATGACTACTACTAGTATGGATGTATAGACTCTGGAGCAGGAGCCATGACTACTACTAGTATGGATGTATAGACTCTGGAGCAGGAGCCATGACTACTACTAGTATGGATGTATAGACTCTGGAGCCATGACCACTACTAGTATGGATGTATAGACTCTGGAGCCATGACTACTGCTAGTATGGATGTATAGACTCTGGAGCAGGAGCCATGACTGCTGCTAGTATGGATGTATAGACTCTGGAGCCATGACTACTACTAGTATGGATGTATAGACTCTGGAGCCATGACTACTGCTAGTATGGATGTATAGACTCTGGAGCAGGAGCCATGACTGCTGCTAGTATGGATGTATAGACTTTGGAGCCATGACTACTGCTAGTATGGATGTATAGACTCTGGTGCCATGACTACTGCTAGTATGGATGTATAGACTCTGGAGCAGGAGCCATGACTACTGCTAGTATGGATGTATAGACTCTGGAGCCATGACTACTGCTAGTATGGATGTATAGACTCTGGAGCCATGACTGCTGCTAGTATGGATGTATAGACTCTGGAGCAGGAGCCATGACTACTACTAGTATGGATGTATAGACTCTGGAGCCATGACTACTACTACTAATATGGATGTATTGACTCTGGAGCCATGACCACTACTAGTATGGATGTATAGACTCTGGAGCAGGAGCCATGACTACTACTAGTATGGATGTATAGACTCTGGAGCCATGACTACTACTAGTATGGATGTATAGACTCCGGAGCCATGACTACTACTAGTATGGATGTATAGACTCTGGAGCAGGAGCCATGACTACTACTAGTATGGATGTATAGACTCTGGAGCAGGAGCCATGACTACTACTAGTATGGATGTATAGACTCTGGAGCCATGACCACTACTAGTATGGATGTATAGACTCTGGAGCCATGACTACTGCTAGTATGGATGTATAGACTCTGGAGCAGGAGCCATGACTGCTGCTAGTATGGATGTATAGTCTCTGGAGCCATGACTACTACTAGTATGGATGTATAGACTTTGGAGCCATGACTACTGCTAGTATGGATGTATAGACTCTGGAGCCATGACTACTGCTAGTATGGATGTATAGACTCTGGAGCAGGAGCCATGACTGCTGCTAGTATGGATGTATAGTCTCTGGAGCCATGACTACTACTAGTATGGATGTATAGACTCTGGAGCCATGACTACTGCTAGTATGGATGTATAGACTCTGGAGCAGGAGCCATGACTACTGCTAGTATGGATGTATAGACTCTGGAGCCATGACTGCTGCTAGTATGGATGTATAGACTCTGGAGCCATGACTACTACTAGTATGGATGTATAGACTCTGGAGCCATGACTACTGCTAGTATGGATGTATAGACTCTGGAGCAGGAGCCATGACTACTGCTAGTATGGATGTATAGACTCTGGAGCCATGACTACTGCTAGTATGGATGTATAGACACTGGAGCCATGACTACTACTAGTATGGATGTATAGACTCTGGAGCAGGAGCCATGACTGCCATCAGCCAATGCCAAAGTGCAAATTGTTACAGCTCTGATGTTCACAAGCTCTTTACCAACTCTACCTACATGTACATACTACCTCAACTAACCGGTGTACCCGCACATTTTCCCGGGTACCCCCTTGTATACAGACTCGCTGTTGTTATTTACCACTGCTCTTTAATTACTTGTTACTTTTATTTCTCATTCTTATCCGTCTTTTTTATTTTCTGCATTGTTGGTTAGGGGCTCGTAAGTCAAGCATCTACACCTGTTGTATTTGGCGCATGTGAATGATAACATTTGATTTGATTTGATTGGATTTTGATCAACCTATTATAACTGGAGCAGGCCCAACCTTACTGGAGGTCAATAACACACCTGATTCAACTTGATTAACCAGTGTTTTATTACTGTGCTGGAATAGAAGTGTGCTTCGTCCAGTAGATCAGGGATCAGTGGAACGAGGTCGGACACCGCTTGTATGGAGTGTTGATGCTAATAGTCTACTTGCAATTATAATAAATACTTGTTACTATTCAATGATCTAATGTTGTTTAAGACTAAGTTAGTTTATTTGTACATTTTTTAAGTGATGAAGTGAAGTGTTTAAACTTGTTTTAATTGTTACACTATTATTCAAAAATGAACTACTGATTAATGTTGATTAAATCACATTATCACAATCCTGTAAAAAAGAAAGGGGGTAAATGTGTCTCTGTTTCTGTGTTGTTTTCTCATATTGACATTTCCTCTTTGTCCGGTTGAAAGATCTCCAATTAGTTGTATTTGATTGTTACTCTCTCTCAGTATGTGAATCCATTTAGCAGTTTTTTCATATGGCGTGCATCCCCAACGCAGGCATAGCATTGCATACAGTATGATGGCGTTACTAGCCTTATGGGCATCGGTCATCTGAAGCAGAGAATTTTTTAAACTCACTCATTGTTTACATGTTGAGATATATGTTCTCAGTTTAAAATAGTAACAGTAGACCATGTATATGAGGCTAACCATATATCAGACCAAGAATATTAAAATATATTTAGATTTGTTTAGCAAATTGGTACATGTCCGTAACTATTATAATAGATACGAAACAAGGCAGTGTTGATGGAAATATGTATGGAGCGAAAAACAAGTCTTTACTCTTCTAGACTCCACCTCTGTCTACCAACAATGGACTGTTAGAGAGAGAGAGTGGATTAATAAAACATGACTTATCTATAGTGATGCTGTTAGTGAGAGTGGATTAATAAAACATGACTTATCTATAGTGATGGTGTTAGTGAGAGTGGATTAATAAAACATGACTTATCTATAGTGATGGTGTTAGTGAGAGGATTAATAAAACATGACTTATCTATAGTGATGCTGTTAGACAGAGTGGATTAATAAAACATGACTTATCTATAGTGATGGTGTTAGTGAGAGTGGATTAATAAAACATGACTTATCTATAGTGATGCTGTTAGACAGAGTGGATTAATAAAACATGACTTATCTATAGTGATGGTGTTAGTGAGAGTGGATTAATAAAACATGACTTATCTATAGTGATGGTGTTAGTGAGAGTGGATTAATAAAACATGACTTATCTATAGTGATGGTATTAGACAGAGTGGATTAATAAAACATGACTTATCTATAGTGATGGTGTTAGACAGAGTGGATTAATAAAACATGACTTATCTATAGTGATGGTGTTAGACAGAGTGGATTAATAAAACATGACTTATCTATAGTGATGGTGTTAGACAGAGTGGATTAATAAAACATGACTTATCTATAGTGATGGTATTAGACAGAGTGGATTAATAAAACATGACTTATCTATAGTGATGGTGTTAGACAGTGGATTAATAAAACATGACTTATCTATAGTGATGCTGTTAGACAGAGTGGATTAATAAAACATGACTTATCTATAGTGATGGTGTTAGACAGAGTGGATTAATAAAACATGACTTATCTATAGTGATGGTGTTAGTGAGAGTGGATTAATAAAACATGACTTATCTATAGTGATGGTGTTAGTGAGAGTGGATTAATAAAACATGACTTATCTATAGTGATGGTGTTAGTGAGAGTGGATTAATAAAACATGACTTATCTATAGTGATGGTGTTAGACAGAGTGGATTAATAAAACATGACTTATCTATAGTGATGGTGTTAGACAGAGTGGATTAATAAAACATGACTTATCTATAGTGATGGTGTTAGACAGAGTGGATTAATAAAACATGACTTATCTATAGTGATGGTGTTAGTGAGAGTGGATTAATAAAACATGACTTATCTATAGTGATGGTGTTAGTGAGAGTGGATTAATAAAACATGACTTATCTATAGTGATGGTGTTAGACAGAGTGGATTAATAAAACATGACTTATCTATAGTGATGGTGTTAGTGAGAGTGGATTAATAAAACATGACTTATCTATAGTGATGCTGTTAGACAGAGTGGATTAATAAAACATGACTTATCTATAGTGATGGTGTTAGTGAGAGTGGATTAATAAAACATGACTTATCTATAGTGATGGTGTTAGTGAGAGTGGATTAATAAAACATGACTTATCTATAGTGATGGTGTTAGTGAGAGTGGATTAATAAAACATGACTTATCTATAGTGATGGTGTTAGTGAGAGTGGATTAATAAAACATGACTTATCTATAGTGATGGTGTTAGTGAGAGTGGATTAATAAAACATGACTTATCTATAGTGATGGTGTTAGTGAGAGTGGATTAATAAAACATGACTTATCTATAGTGATGGTGTTAGTGAGAGTGGATTAATAAAACATGACTTATCTATAGTGATGGTGTTAGTGAGAGTGGATTAATAAAACATGACTTATCTATAGTGATGGTGTTAGTGAGAGTGGATTAATAAAACATGACTTATCTATAGTGATGGTGTTAGTGAGAGTGGATTAATAAAACATGACTTATCTATAGTGATGGTGTTAGTGAGAGTGGATTAATAAAACATGACTTATCTATAGTGATGGTGTTAGTGAGAGTGGATTAATAAAACATGACTTATCTATAGTGATGGTGTTAGTGAGAGTGGATTAATAAAACATGACTTATCTATAGTGATGGTGTTAGCCACCCATTATGCATTGAACTATCCATCTACTCCTCCATTCATCTACATCAATATTTAATGTTGTCTTGGCATCTTTATGGGCTGCTTGCTCTGCTGGTCCATTAAAGGGATCCGTGCCCTTCCCCAGCCATATGCCTGCTATCTGCTATCACACACACACTTCTGAAACACACACACACACATGCAGTCTTGTACAGTTAATCTTGTGAGGACACACAATTCATTCCCATTCAAAATCCTACTTTCCCTAACCTTAACCCTAACCCATACTTTTACCCTTACCGTAAACCTATCCTGAACCCTAACTCTAAAACGAACCCTAGCTCCTACCCCTAACCCTTGACGTAATTCTAACACTAATTCTGACCTTAACCCTAAACAGCCTAGAAACAGCCTAGAAACTTTGACCGCGTGGGTCAACCATCAACCACTCAGTGTAGTTCTATTTTGTTAAATATCTATTATCTATCTATGTGAGTACTGACCTAAAGATAATGACACAATATGTCCAGTGAAAACCAGAAGACTGGCTCCAGTGTAACAGATGTGATCGTACTTTGTAACTCTGCAGCGTTGTGTTTTTAAAGAAATGACTGTCCAGCCACAGCCAGCGGTCCCAAATTGGTGTTTATTCTGACGACAGACACAAGGAAGCACGTTAGATGTGCAGGACAACAGTAAGTTGATGGCTGTAGATGAGTGATTTGTCTGTTAGCATGGAAAACACATTGAATGAAAATCAGAGCGTGCTATCTCTTACAGCAATAACAAAAGCACTTGCAAGGAAGCCCCCAATATCTAACAGGTACCGTACGCATATATATGGAAATGTATATAGTGTATCCATTGTAAATACATAATTATGAACTGGATGGTTTATAGCCGTGATATATCAGACACTATACCATGGGTATGACAAAAAAAATATTTCTATTGCTCGAATTACGTTGACAACCGGTTCATAATTGTCACGTCCAGGCCTGAGAAGACAGGCTGGAGTGTTTAGTTTTGTTTTTGGTGTAGGGTTTTTTCTGTTCTAGGTTATATATTTCTATGTTGGGGTAATGGTTCCCAATTAGAGGCAGCTGAGTGTCGTTACCTCTAGTTGGGAACCATATATACGTTTGTAGTTTTCATTAGGGGTTTTGTGGGTTATTGTTTGTTCATAGCTTTGTTGGTTTTCGTGTTATGCTCAACGTTACGATCTTCGTTCGTTTTTGTTTATTGTTTTGCCCAGTTACGTTATTAATAAAGAATGTATACTGGATACCTCGCTGCGCCTTGGTCTGTCCCTTCAGGAGATCGTGACAATAATAGAATAGGGAACCTCTGGACATTGTGGGTTTCGATTTGCGTCGTGCCTGGATAAAGACCTTAGCTGTGGTATATTAGCCATAGAGAATACCACACCTCCATACAGTATATCACACCCTCTTACAATATACCACAACCCCCAGACAGTACACCATAGCATGCATTATTTCAGAATGTCAATATCAGACTGGGAAGAATTTACATTCACAATCTCCCCCTATCTGCAAGTCTGACCAATGGCAAAGCACCACATTGATATGTAAATTCAATGAACCAATAGGAATAGAATCATAACCAACCCTGTTAAATATGTATGCTGCACGCGCACACACATTATGGATTGACTGGCATCATATACGGTATACAATACTATGTAAATGGCTGGTTGGTACATTATTTGTCATTGTAAAGAGATTGAATGTTTCAGTCCCATCTGTGATCCTCTTGGTGTGTGGATGTGTCCCCATTAGTTTGTGTTCCTTTTCAGTTTGTACAGTGCAATCCATAGTTACTAAGGAAAGTGTTCAGCATCCATTTTCTGATTGCATGGCAGCTCAAACATGACCCCAGAGTATGTTCTTATCAGGGCACAAGGGGCGGGAAAACTCCTGTATGTGTGTTAACTACTAATATTTTACTGTTGTCTCTTATATATTACTAACAGCCTGTCATGGTGCTTTGACGAGAATAGTTAAGTATATGGCACATCTATCATTATACACTGGGTGGTTTGGATACTGGATGCTGATTGGCTAAAACAGCATTTAGCCGTGTGTTTGAGAACGTATACCATCACTATGACGTTTAGCCTTTTCACCTTGATATCATTGCACCCTTTCACCTTGATATCATTGCACTCTTTCACCTTGATATCATTGCACTCTTCCACCTCGATATCATTGCACCCTTTCACCTCGATATCATTGCACCCTTTCACCTTGATATCATTGCACCCTTTCACCTCGATATCATTGCACCCTTTCACCTTGATATCATTGCACCCTTTCACCTCGATATCATTGCACACTTCCACCTCGATATCATTGTACCCTTTCACCTTGATATCATTGCACCCTTTCACCTTGATATCATTGCACCCTTTCACCTTGATATCATTGCACCCTTTCACCTCGATATCATTGCACCCTTTCACCTTGATATCATTGCACCCTTTCACCTTGATATCATTGCACCCTTTCACCTCGATATCATTGCACCCTTTCACCTCGATATCATTGCACCCTTTCACCTCGATATCATTGCACCCTTCCACCTCGATATCATTGCACCCTTTCACCTTGATATCATTGCACCCTTTCACCTTGATATCATTGCACCCTTTCACCTTGATATCATTGCACCCTTTCACCTCGATATCATTGCACCCTTTCACCTCGATATCATTGCACCCTTTCACCTCGATATCATTGCACACTTCCACCTTGATATCATTGCACCCTTTCACCTCGATATCATTGCACCCTTTCACCTCGATATCATTGCACCCTTTCACCTTGATATCATTGCACCCTTTCACCTCGATATCATTGCACACTTCCACCTCGATATCATTGCACCCTTTCACCTTGATATCATTGCACCCTTTCACCTCGATATCATTGCACCCTTTCACCTTGATATCATTGCACCCTTTCACCTTGATATCATTGCACCCTTTCACCTCGATATCATTGCACACTTCCACCTCGATATCATTGCACCCTTTCACCTTGATATCATTGCACCCTTTCACCTCGATATCATTGCACCCTTTCACCTTGATATCATTGCACCCTTTCACCTCGATATCATTGCACACTTCCACCTCGATATCATTGCACCCTTTCACCTTGATATCATTGCACCCTTTCAACTCGATATCATTGCACCCTTTCACCTTGATATCATTGCACCCTTTCACCTTGATATCATTGCACCCTTTCACCTTGATATCATTGCACCCTTTCACCTCGATATCATTGCACCCTTTCACCTTGATATCATTGCACCCTTTCACCTTGATATCATTGCACCCTTTCACCTCGATATCATTGCACCCTTTCACCTCGATATCATTGCACCCTTTCACCTTGATATCATTGCACCCTTTCACCTCGATATCATTGCACACTTCCACCTCGATATCATTGCACCCTTTCACCTTGATATCATTGCACCCTTTCACCTCGATATCATTGCACCCTTTCACCTTGATATCATTGCACCCTTTCACCTCGATATCATTGCACACTTCCACCTCGATATCATTGCACCCTTTCACCTTGATATCATTGCACCCTTTCACCTCGATATCATTGCACCCTTTCACCTTGATATCATTGCACCCTTTCACCTTGATATCATTGCACCCTTTCACCTCGATATCATTGCACCCTTTCACCTTGATATCATTGCACCCTTTCACCTCGATATCATTGCACCCTTTCACCTTGATATCATTGCACCCTTTCACCTTGATATCATTGCACCCTTTCACCTTGATATCATTGCACCCTTTCACCTCGATATCATTGCACCCTTTCACCTTGATATCATTGCACCCTTTCACCTCGATATCATTGCACCCTTTCACCTTGATATCATTGCACCCTTTCACCTTGATATCATTGCACCCTTTCACCTCGATATCATTGCACACTTCCACCTCGATATCATTGCACCCTTTCACCTTGATATCATTGCACCCTTTCACCTCGATATCATTGCACCCTTTCACCTTGATATCATTGCACCCTTTCACCTTGATATCATTGCACCCTTTCACCTCGATATCATTGCACACTTCCACCTCGATATCATTGATATCAGCTCCCCCAGCTAAAAGAACGGCATCCATTTCCAGTGGAGTGGAGCAAACAATCGATAACATGGGCAAACCAACAACAATCGATAACATGGGCAAGCCAACAACAAACGATAACATGGGCAAACCAACAACAAACGATAACATGGGCAAGCCAACAACAAACGATAACATGGGCAACCCAACAACAAATGATAACATGGGCAAGCCAACAACAAACGATAACATGGGCAAGCCAACAACAAACGATAACATGGGCAAGCCAACAACAAACGATAACATGGGCAAGCCAACAACAAACGATAACATGGGCAAGCCAACAACAAACGATAACATGGACAAGCCAACAACAAACGATAACATGGGCAACCCAACAACAAATGATAACATGGGCAAGCCAACAAGAGAAGATAACATGGGGAAGCCAACAACAAACGATCACATGGGCAAGCCAACAACAAACGATAACATGGACAAGCCAACAACAAACGATAACAAGCGCAAGCCAACAACAAACCATAACATTGGCAAGCCAACAAGAGAAGATAACATGGGGAAGCCATGTCGTACATAACAACAACCCTTAGCCATGGTATATAGGCCATATACCACAGCCCCATGGGTCGCATTGCTTAAGTACTATATTATTGTTGTTTCTTATACATTACTAACAATCTGTCATGGTGCTTTGAAAAGATGAGTTAAATGTATGGAATGTCTATTAATATAATATTGTTGTATATTATACATTACTAACAATCTGTCCTGGTGCTTGGACAAGAATAGTTAGATGTGTATACTACCGGTCAAAAGATTTAGAACACTTACTCATTCAAGTTTTTATTTTTTTATTTACTATTTTCTACATTGTAGATGAATAGTGAAGACATCAAAAATACAAAATAACACATATGGAATCGTGTAGTAACCAAAAAAGTGTAAAACAAGAGATTTTTCTAAGTAGCTACCCTTTGCCTTGATTACAGCTGGGCACACTCTTGGCATTCTCTCAACCAGCTTCACCTGGAATGCTTTTCCAACAGTCTTGAAGGAGTTCCTGTCACATCTGCTCCCGCTCTCCCCTTCCCCTGGCGCTTGAGGGCGCCAGATTACCCTGCATCACACGTTCCTGCCATCATCGCTCACACCTGCCTTCCCTCGTCACTCGCATCAGCGTTATTGGACTCACCTGGACTGCACAGGGGGCCTGGTGAGCGGAGCCGGAATAGGACGTGCTGGACTCTCTAAGCGCACAGGGGGCCTGGTGCGCGTAGCAGGGACTGGACGTACTGGGCTATCTAAGCCTACAGGGGACCTGATGTGCGGAGCCGGTACTTCTCTCCCCGGCTGTTCACTCATCAGTTGTTAATTTCCTTCCCTATATTTGTCTGTTCCCCAGCTCTGTTCCCCGCTGCTGCATTATATTTGTTTTGTCTGTATTATTTTGCTGACGCTGTATCTGTCTGTTCCGTTTTTTATTAAATGTTTACTCCCCGTACTTGCTTCGTCTCTCCAGCGTCATTTGCCGTGACAGTTCCCACATATGTGACTCACCAAGTGGATTCGGTCTTATGAAGCAACATTTGAATTTCATTTTTTTACATCAGATAATAGTAGAGGCTCAGAGCTACAAAATGGTACAGTTGAAGTCGGAAGTTTACATACACCTTAGCCAAATATATTTAAACTCAGTTTTTCACAATTCCTGACATTCAATCCTAGTAAAAATTCCCTGTCTTAGGTCAGTTAGGATCGACACTTTATTTTAAGAATGTGAAATGTCAGAATAATAGTAAAGAGAATGATTTACTTCAGCTTTTATTTCTTTCATCACATTCCCAGTGGGTCAGAAGTTTACATACACTCAATTAGTATTTGGTAGCATTGCCTTTAAATTGTTAAACTTGGGTCAAACATTTCGTTTAGCCTTCCACTAGCTTCCCACAATAAGTTGGGTGAATTTTGGCCCATTCCTCCTGACAGAGCTGGTGTAACTGAGTCAGGTTTGTAGGCCTCCTTGCTCGCACACGCTTTTTCAGTTCTGCCCACAAATGTTCTACGGGATTGAGGTCAGGGTTTGTGATGGCCACTCCAATACCTTGACTGTGTTGTCCTTTAAGCCATTTTGCCACAACTTTGGAAGTATGCTTGGGGTCATTGTCCATTTGGAAGACCCATTTGCAACCAAGCTTTAACTTCCTGACTGATGTCTTGAGGTGTTGCTTCAATATGTCCACATAATTTCCCTTCCTCATGATGCCATCTATTTTGTGACGTGCACCAGTCCCTCCTGCAGCAAAGCACCCCCACAACATGATAACTGCCACCCCCATGCTTCACGGTTGGGATGGTGTTCTTCGGCTTACAAGCCTCCCCCTTTTTCCTCCAAACATAACGATGGTCAGCTCTATTTTTGTTTCATCAGACTAGAGGACATTTCTCCAAGAAATACGATCTTTGTCCCCATGTGCAGTTGCTAACCGCAGTCTGGCTTTTTTATGGCGGTTTTGGAGCAGTGGCTTCTTCCTTTCTGAGCGGTATTACAGCTGCGTGGTCCCATGGTGTTTATACTTTCGTACTATTGTTTGTACGGATGAACGTGGTACCTTCAGGCATTTGGAAATTGCTCCCAAGAATGAACCAGACTTGTGGAAATCTACAATTCTTTTTCTGAGGTCTTGTCTGATTTCTTTTGATTTTCCCATTATGTCAAGCAGAGTTTGAAGGTAGGCCTTGAAATACATCCACAGGTACACCTCCAATTGACTCAAATTATGTCAATTATCCCATCATATGCTTCTAAAGCCATGGCATATTTTTTCTGGAATTTTCTAAGCTGTGTAAAAGCACAGTCAACTGAGTGTATGTAAACTTCTGACCCACTGGAATTGTGAAACATTGAATTATAAGTGAAATAATCTGTCTGTAAACAATTGTTGGAAAAATGACTTGTGTCATGCAGAAAGTAGATGTCCTAACGGACTTGCCAAAACTATAGTTTGTTAACTTGACATTAGGTTTATGCAGTTTTACTATGCAGGTAATCGCGTTCAACACGATTACCTAAACATACTGACCAGCTCCAATAGACATATGCGGGCTACATGGTATACCAATTCAAGCTCATCTCTCTGAATGTCCAGCCACTCATTATCTCAGCCAATCATGACTAGCGGGAAGGTTGCCCACTTTTTCGTTGGCTAAACCAACTAGGCTTGTAATTTAACCGTAATCAGAACATTTGTTCTCCTGATGACAGAACAGTGGAACCCACCGCGGAACCACAGAACCGTAAACACCCATCATTTGTTCTCCTGATGACAGAACAGTGGAACCCACCGCGGAACCACAGAACCGTAAACACCCATCATTTGTTCTCCTAATGACAGAACAGTGGAACCCACAGTGGAACCACAGAACCGTAAACACCCATCATTTGTTCTCCTGATGACAGAACAGTGGAACCCACCGCGGGAACCACAGAACCGTAAACACCCATCATTTGTTCTCCTGATGACAGAACAGTGGAACACACTGCAGAACCAAAGAACCATAAACATAATATATCCTCCTGCTATCTGAAGCAGAAAAACAACAGAAGAACCAACCTGTGTTCCGCTGAGAGACAGATAGAGTGTTTGACCACCTGGGAGCATATCATTTCCTCACAGCGTTACTCAACCATGACTATCACCAGCCTCCAGGTGTCTTTCCTACAGTACTGTGTATGTGCCTAAGTCGTCTCAAATCAACACGTGACACTATAGGCTATATCGGTCATCAAGATAACATCAGGATACATTTTCTTACCATGACAACAGTGTTGTTCCAGAGAGGAGTCTGTCAGTCACCATCACAACCATCAAACCACAGCAACGTTGAGACTTCCCCATGTCGGCTCTCAGCCGGGTCACCACCCACGAGAGCTGCAATTTTTTCAATTGAGCTCCTCATCAGTAGCCGGAAACTGAGGGAGATCAGGAACCAGGAAGACTGCCCGCGACAGCGTGGTGAGTGAGTAAGAACCATCTCTCTCTCTCTCTCTCTCTCTCTCTCTCTCTCTCTCTCTCTCTCTCTCTCTCTCTCTCTCTCTCTCTTTCTCTCTCTCAAATTCAAACTCAAATTCAAGCTCTTTTATTGGCATTATTTTCTTGCCAATTTTGATGCTTCACGTATTACCTGTATACATTGATTAAATTATGTCATAGGTTTTACTCCCTACACCACTCTAAATAACTTCGTAGAACAGTCCTGTATGCCAAATAGAATCAAATGCTTTTTAGAAGTCTTTCTCACTCTCTCTCTCGTTCTCTCTCTGCATGCTGGGAGTGTTTGGTGCATGCTGGGAATTGTTTGCGTGTGCGAGTGTTGTCTGGAGTTAGATCGCCTTTGTTTTCATTCTTGTGTCCTTTTCTTGGTGGTTTGCCTTTTTCTATGCATGATTAAGGTTATCATTATTTTTTGTTTTGTGGTAGAATTAACTACATTGTATATCTTGTCTTAATTACACTGGTTTTGGCGGGGATGGCGACCCACATGGGGACGCCGTCCCTGTCACTTCGGCACGACTTTAAGTGTGTTACTGAAGCTACTGTCACGGTGGAGTAGTTTCTGGTCGCCTTAGGAGACAAGGTAGGATATGAGAATGTTGCTTATGCGTCACGGATGAATAAAGCGGTGGTGTTTTTTCTTAACTTCTTAGGGAGCTGTGGGGCGCTAGCGCCCGGTGAAATGCAAGGCGCTAAATTCAAAATCCAAAAGTTGAATTATTAAACATTCATCAATATACAAGTGTTTCATAGTCATCAAAACCTCTGCTTCTTGGCATTATCACAGCGTTGTCAGATTTCAAAAAGGCTTTACGGCGAAAGCACCACATTTGATAGCACCGCACATATTTTCCCATTACCATAAATTCATAAGCCTTCACGGTTCACAGAAAACACATTTCACAGCGAAAACAAATCAATTACCTTTTGAAGAACTTCTGCTGAGGGCTTCCCAAGTGTCCAACGAAGACAATCCATGGTTCTTTTGTTAGAAAAAGTAATGTATTATATCCATAAATCTCCGTTTGGTTGGCGCGTTATAATGAGAAAGTTCAGCCTCCAGTCGTCCATTGAAACGTGAAGAGAACTCGTTCAACTTATACCTATAAACTTGTCCAAGAACAATCAAACATAATTGTAAATGTATCCTTAGGAACACTTGTATGTATAAAAGTAGCCTAGGTAGCCACTTTTATGTATTAAAGTAGCCTAGGTAGCCTAGTGGTTAGAGCGTTGGACTTGTAACCAGAGGGTTGCAAGTTCGAATCCCTGAGCTGACAAGGAAAAAAGATCTGTCGTTCTGCCCCTGAACAAGGCAGTTAACCCACTGTTCCCTGGGTGCTGAAGATGTGGATGTTGATTAAGGCAGCCCCCCGCACCTCTCTGATTCAGAGGGGTTGGGTTAAATGCGGAAGACACATTTCGGTTGAAGGCATTCGGTTGTACAACTGACTAATAATGGTGACTTTGACAATACTATATATAGTATAATATTTCAACCGGAATATAAACTGGGTGATAAGAAAGGAAAAAAACACAGAGTGTGCCAGCCGGGAATGTGCATTCTCTTCCATTGACATCTGTGGCCACTTCCTTATTTGTCTTCTTCTACAATCTAAAAGCAGATAAAAATAATCAAAACACTGTCTTGAGACTGTTGACATCCAGAGGAAGCAATAGGTACTGCATTCATATGCCCTTGTATGGGCATTTTCATAAGGGAGGGGTTCCAAATGAAGCAATGTGTCAAAACCACTTTTTCCAGGACAGAAATTCCTTGGGTTTTTGCCTGCCATAGCCGTTCTGTTATACTCACAGACAAAATGTTAACACTTTTAGAAACTTCAGAGTGTTATCCAATGGTACTAAATATGTGCATATCCTATTTTCTGGGCCTGAATGGGAGGCATTTTACTTTGGGCACGCCAGGCTCTCCAAAACCGTCACCTTGTGCGCTGCTCCCAAAGAAGTTAAAGAAGACCGTCTTGTTGATTGGATGGTTGAGCATGGCTACTTCTTAAAGGTATTTTATTCAAGTTACGTCACTTTTTTCTCTGTAAACAAGGGTAACGATTTTGAATGTAGCGCCGTTTATTCCCAATGAGCTATTGGAGCGCGAGATATTGCGGTTTGTGAAGTTTGCAAGTTCAATGAAGATTGTTCCGTTGGGTTGCAAACACCCGGAGTTGAAACAGGTAATGTTGTTGCAAACACCCGGCGTTGAAACAGGTAATGTTGTTGCAAACACCCGGCGTTGAAACAGGTAATGTTGTTGCAAACACCCGGAGTTGAAACAGGTAATGTTGTTTCAAACACCTGGCTCTGAAACAGGTTATGTCGTTTCAGCAACAGGTGTTTATGTTTTTGGACTCACAGACTGTACATGGATTATGCTAGTACGGGTAGTGAACAGTGTTTTGAGTGTGGGGATGATGGCCATGATCGACATGCTTGCCTGAAAAGAGAGAAGGCGGAAGGAGGGACGCAGGTGGTCCTCGTAACGCACGGGCCCACTGATGTACAGTGATACAGCAGCCACAAGCACCTGTTGCTGAGGAACAAGTTGTCCGTGTTGAGGGTACTGAGTTTCAGCTTGTACAAGAGGGGAACATAGCGTCTGTTAAGCAGCAGAAAAGTATTGTTGTATGAGGTAAGGACGGATTTGGGGAGCCATTTTCCCAGACTGGTGAGGAGACGCCCAGCACGAGTGATAGGGTGCAAGTGGAGAGTATTGAGAGTGATGTGGTAGAGGGGAGTCAGGGGTCTGTGGCCTCAGTTGAGGAGGATCAGGAGAAGGATATGGCCATCTCTGTTGATATGATAGCAGCTGGCGACGTCTCAATTTACAATTTAGAGGAGGTAAATGGGTTCCTGGATCAGACTTTTGAGAAATCTGTCAAATTGTGCAGATTTCTTTGATGTTGAGAAGTTTGTGAGGTCAGCTGTGGTGTCACAGAAGGCGGTGGGGTTAGACCAGTTGAGTGTGAAGAAGAGTTTCCGCTTGAGGAAATGTGTTACTGCTGTCACGGAAAAAAAGGTAGTGGGAAACGTGGTCATGTTCAGAGAAAATTAAAACAATGATAACGATCATGCCTCATAGGGTGTGTTTTTTTCCCTT
>CM059782.1:1577671-1582671 GCA_030435695.1 Brachymystax lenok tsinlingensis
CCCCTTGAGAAAAAGACGTGTCAAAACGTTGCGGTGAAGAATCTGACACAAGGTGATATTACGATATCTCGTCACATTCAATCAACAAACCTGATTGTTGATTGTTATTTTCATGATTTTGAGCCAGCAGTCTCTGTGAATGTGCAACTCACCTCCTCTTTGGAGCTGAGATGAACTTCTCTTGTCCTTCGGACACTGCCGTAAGCACCTCGGCCATCTCAGGAATAAAAGCATCGACGTGAAGAGTGTACTCTTCCTCCGATGATACATTTTCTGCTTTGTGGGGACCTGAAACCCCTTACAATGACATTAAAGTGTATATCTTTTGTTTATGCTTTAATAGGGAGCGGCAGCAGAGGTGACGGTTTTGGAGAGTCTGGCGTGCCCAAAGTAAAATCTAACTAAAATCGAATCTAACGAACTAAAATCTAATCTAACGAACACTCCAAGACGAGAAAAGCTCTACGACAAAGGACATTGTGACCTCTGGTGGACAAACCAGAGTCTAACACCCCTGGATAACTTCCCCATAGAATCATCCAGTTCAACAGAGAGACGACAAAGACATCTACGCGTAAATATATACATTGCATATCTTATCCGAATGAGTGGTCGTTCGTGTGCAATATATTCATATTCCCGTGAGCATAGCTTCCAAATGTATGTACGATAAAGTGACTCTCTTCGTCTCCCCCTCTCCTTACCTTCCCTTTCCATTGTGTAACCAAACGGTCAAGCTTTTGTTAGTCCACTAGGGACCTGTTTTCATTGTACTATGTATGTAATCAATAATCTGTTTACGTATTCTGTATAATGATTTAATTAGTTAGTAAATCAATTATTAAGCCAATTTGTGTATTGCTGATTCATCGCTTAGGTTAGAGTTCGTTCAGATATCCAAGGAGTATGTGACGTTCAGAATGAGACTGATGAGATAATAAATGATTGTTATTGATGAGGTAGTAATTCAGAATTTACTGTTATTGATGAGGTAATAATGAATAATTGACTGTTATTGATGAGATAATAATGAATAATTGACTGTTATTGATGAGGTAATAATGAATAATTGACTGTTATTGATGAGGTAATAATGAATAATTGACTGTTATTGATGAGATAATAATGAATAATTGACTGTTATTGATGAGGTAATAATGAATAATTGACTGTTATTGAAGTAACAGATATTTAGATCATCTCTAGAGTTTTAGTCAGGAGATAGAACAACTGTTCCCTCTCCCCCTACCCTCTCTCCCTACCCTCCTCCCCTAACCTCTCCCCCTACCCTCTCACCCTACCCTCTCTCCCTACCCTCTCTGATAGTTTTAGTCAGGAGATAACTTGGTGAACAACTGTTCCCTCTCTCCCTACACTTTCCCCCTACCCTCTCCCCCTACCCTCCTCCCCTACCCTCTCTCCCTACCCTCTTCCCCTACCCTCTCCCCCTACCCCCTCTTCCTACCCTCTCTGATAGCTTAATATCTCTTTACCCTCTCTCCCTACCCTCTCTCCCTACCCTCTCCCCCTACCCTCTCCCCCTACCCCCTCTTCCTACCCTCTCTGATAGCTTAATATCTCTTTACCCTCTCTCCCTACCCTCTCCCCCTACCCTCTCCCCCTACCCCCTCTTCCTACCCTCTCTGATAGCTTAATATCTCTTTACCCTCTCTCCCTACCCTCTCTCCCTACCCTCTCCCCCTACCCTCTCCCTACCCTCTCCCCTACCCTCTCTTCCTACCCTCTCTGATAGCTTAATATCTCTTTACCCTCTCTCCCTACCCTCTCCCCCTACCCTCTCTCCCTACCCTTTCTCCCTACCCTATCATCTCCCCCTACCCTCTCTCCCTACCCTCTCTCCCCCTACCCTCTCTCCCCCTACCCTCTCTCCCTACCCTCTCCCCCTACCCTCTCCCCGCGTGTTAGATATCATTCACATTGATAGCTTAATATCAAAGGTCCTTGCCATGTGATTTAAGGTATTACCAGCCAATAACAGGAGGCAGAAGCAGTCTCAATAATCACACCCAAACATGCAATGAGAAGTGATCAGGTGAAATTAGGAACTGAGTGAACAGAGACAGCTTCACTCTTTCCAATCAGAGCAGCAGGATAAACATACAGCCCGCCCTTCTCTTTACTACAGACAGGCAAACTAGCCAGTTGAGTTATTAAGAGCACAGGGCAGGATCCTGAGAAGGAGGGCGATGCATTGTTGCCTTTTGCTGCCTTCTTGTAGCTGCTTTCTTGGTGTTCACAATTCTTCATTATCATTATACTATTGTTCTAATTTCAATCACCCTCTTCATCCTCTTCATCATGTCTGCCTGCGCTGCACCATGTGCTCCTCTGTGTGAGTGAGTATCCATAGCAACGGCTCAGTGACGAGACAAGAGAGAGCTGTTAGCTAACGCCAGCTAGCTACTTTTCGTCGCTCTAAATTCAGGTTTGGATCGGTAGAAAATAATCATGTTCTTAGTTCCAATTTGAATAGCAGAGAAGTAGACCAATATGTTTCGCCATCTACGTTTCTGTCTTACACACTGGGAAAGTGGTGTACATTTATTTTGTTAGTTACGGTTGAGAAGTATAGCAGTTGATGCAGTAGAAATGGCAGAGAGGAAGATTTCGTATGCTTCTAACTTTTTGTCTAACGTGTTGGGAAACTGGTCAAATTAGCTGATTTGTGTCAAAAGCTGCGTTGTTCACAGCCAATGGAATGTTTGAAGTCTGGGAGTTGATGATGTCACAGTGGGACCTTTCGAATGTTGAAGAAAATCCCCATGAAATTGAATAAATGACTAGTTTAACAGATATATCAGATATATCATACAGTGGTACGCAAGCACACTGGTCCTGACCGATCTTCACGTTTTAAAGTTTGAATGCCATTTCCTAAATGGTGTAAGATGAGTAGCGTTCCAGTGTGTCAAAGATTTGAAGTGGGGACTCTTGCTTCACAAGCTCCACTAACAATTCATGTTCTTAGCCCAGGGCAACAGACTCACAGGGATATTGGTATCTATAAATGCCCCATGAGCTTACTTCAACTGTCGTACCCCATCAGAACACAAAATATAAGCTTGTTTTACTGCAGTGTTTGTTAACAATGTAAATGTAAACAAACACTGAATAGCGACAACAATATGTTTTACTATAGTTGTTGATGTAATGGTTGGTCAGTCCATAGCATCTGTCTATGAATTTGAGAGTTTGAGATCATTTGAGCTCTGTCTGTGAACTTGATTAAATCCCTCAGCTTTTTTGGCTTTCATCAGTTTCATCTAACTGTCATGAAAATAATAACTGCTGGTCTCACGTTAATTAGCGTAAACACATTAAGCATCTCCGGCCTTCCACGCATAGTCTTAAAACCACTGATGCAGACCTTTGGAACATCTATATTTAACATGTTGAATAAATCCATTTAATATAGCCTTCACAATAAATCCATTATTTATTTTAGACAGGTCTAAAGATACATGATATGAAGAAAATGTAGTCTATTTTTTAGTCTATCCAAATTATTTCCAAGGAACTGCGCACATGCAGCTATTCTGTGTTGTGCGGTTAACAAAGAAACACGTCCTGCCATACAGTTCATTCGGACGTTTTCCACCTTTTGTTACGTTACAGCCTTATTCTAAAACTGATTAAATTGTTTTTTTGATCAAACATCTCTAGAGAGACGTCAAAATAGCTGTGCAGCGATACTCCCCATCCAACCTGACAAAGCTTGAGAGGATCTGCGGAGAATGATACTATCATGACACAAGGCAAGACCCAGATGCAGACACAGGAGGCAGATGGTTGGAGTCTTTATTAATCCAAAAGGAGTAGACCAGGAGAGTCCAGGAGGTACAGAGTGGCAGACAGGCTCGTGTTCAAGGCAGGCATGATGGTCAGGCAGGTGGGTACAGAGTCCAGAAAAGAGGCAAGGGTCAAAACCAGGATGACTAGAAAAAGGAGAAATGCAAAAAGCAGGAGAACAGGAAAACCGCTGGTTGACTTGGAAACATACAAGACCAACTGGCACAGAGAGACCGGAAACACAGGGATAAATACACTGGGGAAAATCAGCGACATCTGGAGGGGGTGGAGACAATCACAAGGACAGGTGAAACAGATCAGGGCGTGACAGATACAGGTGTGCCAAGCTTGTGGCATCCTACCCATGAAGACTCGAGGCTGTAATAACTGCCAAAAGTGCTTCAACAAAGTACTGAGTACTGACATGTCTGATAGGTAAAGAAGGTATTTTGGTTCTTATTTTTAATACACATGCAATTTTTTTTTCTAAAAACCTGTTTTCGCTTTGTCATTGTGGGGTACCCATTTTAGAATAAGGCATGTAACGAAATGTGGAAAAGTCAAGGGGTCTGAATACTTTCTGAATAAACTGTATGCTTAATTTGGAGTTATTTATGTAACTTTAGTGGTAATAGAAATGTTGGGCTATCTGTTTTTAATACATTCTAAGGCTGCATGATTTGAAAAAAGTTGCTTGAAAGGTATGAGCTCTGCTTAGTTTTTTTTTTGCGCAGGCTGAACACACTTCATCAGTCTCTCATTCACAATTTGACAAGCACTTGATAATATTGTCACCCATCAGACTATTCTCAATTTAATCTGGTCTTTACATATAATTATTATTATTATTATTTACTAAATAATATATTTTGAATAATGGAATAATGTTTGATTTAGAATGAACGATTATTATGCAACTGTCGGAACAGACATGTCGTCCATCTGCACTTCAATAGACGATGGAGGATGATGGGGGACGATGGAGGACAATGGGGGACGATGGAGGATGATGGAGGACGATGGAGGATGATGGAGGATGATGGGGTACGATGGAGGACGATGGAGGACGATGGGGGACGATGGAGGACGATGGAGGACGATGGAGGACGATGGAGGACGATGGGGGACGATGGAGGACGATGGAGGACGATGGAGGACGATGGGGGACGATGGAGGACGATGGAGGACGA